>JBBPCS010001865.1:0-14385 GCA_037974645.1 Hollardia meadi
CAGATGCCGATAATTAACTTTTTAAGCTTTTATCGGCCGATACCGATGTTGTGCCGATATCATCGTGCATCCCTAATAAATGTATGTCACTCTGTCTCAACTATGTCCCTATTCATGATGTAGGTCATACATTTGAATCCCGATTTACATATTTTTCAACATGGGTTGCACTCTGACAAACACTTGCTCGTTTCTCTGTCCATGCGAACGGCTTTTCCCTCTTTATAGAGAGAATATCTCATTTACATCTAGAGAAACTGAATACCATTTGCCAAAGACATTAACATTGTCTTAATTGGGACATTTCTATTTCAAGAATTTTTTTTTTATCCTACTCTGCCTCGCCCACAGCTTTCCCCTTCACACAAAAACTATGTGTGTCATGTTTAGTTTGCCCATACATTACAACCAAAACATCCCATAATCCCACAGCTGAAACACATCATTTTTTAACCTAATGTGAGAAATACCATACCAATAACAAACAGCAATCCTTGACATTTCTCTCAAGTAAGATGAGTGACTCACTGCCTGACACAGTTTGTGGTGGGGTTGAGATAACAAAGCACAGGTTAAATAATATTTAGTAGTAATCTTTAAGTTCAGCTGGCTGGTGTTTTAGCAAGAGGAGGATATACACAGAAAACTTACACAGTTAAAGAAGAACACCATGCAAATCATGTTTGGTTTACTATTGTCAACTTGGCTTGATTGCCTTAATACAGTTAGCAGGTAACATTGTTATTTGCTGTTACTGTTTGGCCCAGGACTGTAATAGACTAAGTAGAAGTTGCAGACAGGAATAGGCCTGCAGTGGTTCTCTGCTATATTTCTCCTCCTTTGAGATTACACTGTAATTGTCTGTTAATGTGAACCAGGCCATCCTGCACTTGGTAGCTCTCCTGTAAGACAGTTTCTTATGAACTTTCTACCCCCACCCCCCCTTCCCCCATTCTCATTTTCTCTCCCCCCGCCTCTGTTCTCTTTCCCTCATCCATTCACATGTCTTGTGGCACTTCCGCAGTTCATCCAGGGAATTAAATGATGGCCCTAATTATCCACTTGTACTTCCACTCAACCATAGCATCATCGCCATGATGACCATCATACCTTTTTGCAGTCTTCCCTTGGCTGTTGTGAGGACAGCCAAGGGAATATGTGTTGGTTTAAGGCAAAGGGAGAGAATTCATTTTTTCTCACTATTGTCTAATTGTCAGAAACTAGACTTAAGCTCTTTAAATGATCTCTCAAGAATTTAACCACAGCAGTGGTTAAAGTCTTAGTGGAAGGTTAATATCCGCCACAAACAAAGTGCTGGTAAATGTTGGTGTTGGCCTTCATAGTTACTTAGAGGGAAGTAGCAAATTCAAAATGTGGTGAGGTGGTAAACCAGTGAAACTGTTGGGTACGTTTCATCAAGCACTCACTAAAATCTCTAAAGCTAGGATAAGCTAATGGCAGTGTTACAGCAGCCGACTGCTTTGCTTCAGTTTGATGATCAGTTACATTTCACTCCATGCCTCCATCTACTCTTTGACATAACACAACTCAAAACAGCAGAGACGACCTGCTCGGAAGATATAAAGAATTCCGCTCACTGTAGTTCACTGAAATTCATTTGGCACTTCGCAACATTAAATATGGATTGTATATCTGCAAAAAGCAGCCAGTGCCATGCGTTGTGACACCCGAATGAATTCAATAATAATGCAATTGCTAATCAGTTAATTTAGCTGAGCAGGTTGCCAAAAACATTAACATTGTATAAAATGACTGCATCACACAAGCAAGTGAATGTCATTTCATCACCTGAATTATCATCATTTATTTCTGCTGTCACTGTAAAGCAAGTGCACTGCTTAGGGCTAGATAAATGGTCCAGGCTGATATATCAATCGATATTAGCTTATTGCAGATATATTGGTGTCAGTGTACGTTGGTTAATAATAATAATAATAACAGAATTACAGAAATGCCAAACTAGGTTTGATGTTATTTAGAAACATGTACCATTGCATAATTTTGTCCACCAGAGACCACTGACGAGTTGATTTTTCAATTGTAAAATGTCCCACTCAGTAATTGTCAGATTATCGGATTTTTTTTTTAAAACCCCCAAACATCAATAACAGCCTCAAAAGTCCAGTATCAGTCACTGGTTACATGGACTAATCATTTTAAAGCGATTGGAGAACTTTAGGTTTAGGTTTTCTCAGCCAGATTCAACCAACCAAACTTTCCCCTACCACCAACCCAAACATAAAATGTAGCAGACTGGTACGACTGAGTCCCCAGGTGGAAACTATTAGTTCCCACTTGAGAGCATGTCTGTTACAGTTGTTCATTGTGTATGATCACTTCCAGAGAATTTCCAATCTTATGTCTCCAAAGTGCCTTGTGAATATCTTAGTTGGACTTAACCTTGGCACTGTATTAAACATTCTTTGATCTTGTCTCAGATCTGGATGTTTTGTCTTAGAACTCCTCTGTCTGGTCATGTAAAATGCTATTTCTTGTGGGTTTTTACACTTGAAGTTGTTCAGATCCTGGATGAACATACTACAAATATGCACACGCATTGGTTGCAGACAAACCAAAGGACTACTCCAGGAATTTAACTACTGGCCGAAATATGTTGGGACTAGAGGTCACGTTCACTGAATATTTTCTGTCATTGACAGAATTATTTTTAACAATGACAGAGATGAAAAATCTGAAGGTCGTCCATCATTTTGACAGATTAGAACAAGGGTGATGTACTGTAATGTTAAGTAACACTGTCAGTAACCTCATGTAGACCAGCTGTACATCACGGAGGAGCATGTGGCCATTATCTCTGACCTTGACACTGTACTCACTCTCGACCCCGTCCACCAAACTGACAAGAGAACGAGAAAGTGTAACGCAACTTCTGGTTGGGACTGACTGAGGTGGACTGTCATGCATTATTCCAGTGTCCTGCATCTTTGATTGATGATCAGTTCTAGCGTGTTTTATCTGTAAATAAAAAACAGCTAAATGATTTTTAAATAGAAAATGCAAAGGAGTTGTGAAACTTCTTATTAGCCCTGCACAGTGTCAGCAGGTTTTCCTCACAAGCTGCATACAGCCTCTGCAATCGTCATAAAGAAGTTAGGGTGGCTTGTATGTTGCCTAAGAGGCAAAACCCAAAAGAAGAAGTTTGCAAATCGCTCACTACTGCTTGGAAAGCTCAAGTGCTGTGAGCGCACTGTAATAAGTGAAGGCGACTCAAGTGAGCATTTTAAAGGAACAATTCAGTCATTATCTACTTACCCCCATGCCACTGGAAAGTCGGAAACAGTCTCTTGAATACATTGCAAATTTGAACCCCTATTATTGTGTACTATTTAGTAAATAGGGAGTGATTTTGGACACAGAAATCACAGACAAAAATAAAATTAACTGTGAATGATGTTGAAACAGCTCAAGGAACATGAAACAAGGAACATACAGTATCTCAGGAACAGTATCCAGCACATACAGTATGTCACACTCAAAAATCAACTAAAAAACGTATGCATGCCACACACACTTTTATACTCAAAATTCACTTAGAATATTATTATGGTCTCAGACACGACCGAGGCAACGATGCCATTGACCAGTTATTATTCTTACCTATTGGTTCTCTTGACTCTCATTGGACGAGACAGGCTTGCAGCATGCGAGACAGAGCTGGACAACAACAGTGATCAGGAAATTTACATTACTGCCCATTGTCTCTTTTATCTTAATTTCTCCAGTACCCCCTCCTGCATTGTTATCTACTGTATGCTTTTCTCTCCCTCACTCTTTCATCCTCTCTCCTCTCTCTCTCTCTCTCTCTCTCTCTCTCTCTCTCTCTCTCTCTCTCTCTCTCTCTCTCTCTCTCTCTCTCTCTCTCTGTCTGTCTTTCCTCTAAGAGGATTGGCTGCTTGCGTCTACCAACATCTGTGTATCACTGTCCTGAGAGAGCAAAACAGAGAAGGGATGGGGATGTTAGCCAGCTAGATAGCAGCACAGCACGCAGGCGAGGCTGAGTGCCGCTCTCTCTTTCTTTCTCTTTGACACAGATACACACACACACACACTCTTTCTCTGTGCTCGCTCAAACACAAACACTCAGCAGCACACAGCCGCAACATCCGCATCGCCGGCTGCCCACCCGCATCCCTCTCTCCTAGTCTTCCTCTCATTCACTCTGGCCGCAACGCCTCATCCTGCCGACCTGTCCCTCCTCTGCTGTCTGTCACCGTGGCCACATCGCCTCTGCAGCCATGGCGACCAGCCAGCAGGATTCAGGCTTCTTTGACATCAGCATCAAGTCTCTGCTCAAGTCCTTGGGAGGTAGTGAGTACGGCTAACACATCAGTTGTTGTTGCTGGTATGCCAAACAAATGCGTGATACGGTTTGGTCGCTGAGTCGTCAGCAGATCCTGCAGTGTACAGACTGTGCTTATTTTGTTTGTGTGTCTGCGTGTGTCAGCAGTGGATGAGACTGAAAAACATGCAGCATACAGCATGATCCACACTGTCAATATTTGGCAATGTTATGTGATGGTATAATGGAAGACAAGGAGGGTTGAGAAATAGAGAGACCTGCTTCAGAGGTTAGTTGAGGGTAAATCTGGCTCCTCAGCAGTATTCTATATGAATTGTATAGCACATTACTCAGCAAAAGAAGAAGTCAGTGTTTGACTTTGTTATTATCTTTTTGCCCAGCACTAAAAGAGTGTTGGTCGAAAACACCGTCGAGCTCAACCATTATTTGCCATTAAATATAAAGCAGATCCGAATCTTCACGTGTTATCATTCTGTCACCCCTACTTGATGTGCTTTTTGCAGTCCGATAGACTCAAATCTCTCCATCAGTTCTTCAGTCAGTGAGTCAGTGTTTACCAAACAGAAGGCAAAGCTACTATATGTAACTCGAGGGCAGTCTGGTATGAATGCCTAGCAGCATCGTCCCAGACTGGACATACGGTGTTTTCTCTCCCGCTTTCAGCAATGGGTTCATGAATCTGTGACATTACTCTGAAGCAGAAAGCACTACTCTGATATAGTCATCACCACACAGTCTGTAGTTTACCTAAACTGTAACATGAGTGTTTTTGTTCTTGATATAGAGGATGCAGAGGTGAGCAGAACAGAATCTGCTCTTTTTGTGCTTCTGTGATTTTCATATATTGATTCAAGACTAGCTCTCATTTTGTGCAAGCATGCTTATATGTTATGTTGAGTAATATATGGAAGCCACTATATGTGCTCTGTTTCTAAATGGTCTTTGTGTTGTGCGTGCTCCTTTCAGTTGGTGTGTGTACACGTGTGTGTGTGTGGCAGCTGTGTGGAGCTTATATACTAGGTGTGTGCTGAAAGTTACTGTCAGCAGGGGTTATGATGGTGTAAGGGTTACAGAGGAATTGCAGGCGATGTGTTGATGGTTCCCCCCTCAGCCATTTAATGTGATGTAATTTAAAAAAAATCACAGGGACCCTGATGGTGTGTTTCCTCATTTAAGCTCCAGCTTCTCTCAGCTATAGGACCAAATTGTAGGTTTGTCTTTGTCCAGGTCGTGATGGTAATAGCAGTCAAAATGGCTAGAAAGCCATGAAGCAGGCGTTAGGCTTGTGTTTCAAGTTATTACCGAGTAAAATCACTAGACAAATAGCTGACCTCATCGCCTGTAGGCCTGTATCAACATTATCAATGTTGAAACAAGATAACTCAGATTTCATGATCAGTTTTCCACTGTTTAATAGGCCTGTCACGATAACTACTATTGTTGGACAATATATTGCCCCAGAAATAAGTGTGATAAACGATATTATTGTCATTTTAAGTAAGTACACCCTTTCAAGGAGCGATTAACTTTATATTCTTAAGAATATTCAGACATTGGAATTGGAATATGAAAAAAAATATCAAAGTATCCAAAATAAATTAAACGTGTAAAACCACACAACCAAAACAATAAATAAAATGAACTATGGACAGTGTTAACAAAGATTTAACCTTAAAACAACAGGCTATATCAGTGTCAGCAAAAAAGGTCAAGGTCATATGGTGATAGCAATTGTATAATAGTTTATATTGTAAACATGATAGGCCTAGATTTTAGTTTTAATGGTTTATTGTATTGACGGTTAAAAAAACAATCCTCAATCTAAATTGGTAACAGCATATTTTGAATGTCAAATTCTTCAATTATATATATGGATATACCTGTGAGTCAAGCGTACAGATTTACCATTGTTGCACTTAAAGCTCTCATAACCAACTGACTAAGGGTGCCAGAATACCTTTATCACACTCAATGAGTGTTTGTCAGCTGCCTCCTCTGACAACATACATGTTTGATTTTGTTAGGTCTTTTCAAGGGAAGCTGCTGTGTGTTTGTGGCAATTGTCTGCTTTTAAAAGTGACTCATCACAATTCACTTTACTTCGACACAGCCAACAAAATGTACAAGTAGTACAGGATTAATTTATCTTTTATACCCAAAAAACCTCCTGCAATGCTTACTGCTCACCAACCCACGTTACATTTTGGCTTAAATTTCAACCTCTATACCTCTTTTGTTTCCTAGCTGCACTCTTCATGTGTCAGGGTGCGTGCATGTGTGTTATCACTCAAAACAATACAATGCATGTTAATCATGATTCAGCAACTAAAGGCTGTTTTCTTTTTTTGGATTGGATAAAAGTTTTATTTGTAAATTGTAGGTGTGCAACGGATTACAAAACTCTTCGGTTCGGATCGTATCACGGTTTTTGAGTCTCGGATCATTTTTTGGATCAGCAAAGAGGAAAAAGGGTTAAAAAATGTACTGCTTTGTCTGTAGTCACCACCATAGATGTATTATAAGTATTATAATTTATTTTATTTTGTTTGTTTGTCTGTCTTTATCTTAGTCTTGCTTACACAGTATATTAAATAAACCTTTTAGGATATAAAATGTGACCAAATGAAGGTGGACTTGTATTGACTAGACGTAGCAAATTTCCGCTGATTCACCTTAAAACGCTGAGTCATGCAAATTTATATGAGGTTCCTGGGAAGTGCTCTAATGCAGTATAGACAACTCTATGTGACAGCATTAAGTTTTCCTAGTCTCATCCCCCCCCCCCACCCCAGCACACGGATTAGCTCTGCTTCACACACTATTTTTGTGTGCGTGTACTTGTGTATGAGTAGGGGTTAATGGGAGTGGTGGGTATCTAAGAGAGTGACCTCCAGTGGTCTATATATAGCACCTCCCTCCTCCCCTCGCCTCTCTCGGGGCAGTGTTGAAATTCCAACCCAACTCTTCTGGTCAGATCTCCACAAGGAGCAAACTTTACTTAACTTCTACTGACAACTAAAGGACAGCCACAAAGCCACTCTCAGGAAGAAAAAAAAGCCTCCATTTCAGCACAACTCTCCAATGCAAGGATTCCAAGGTCACAGGAGCTGACGTACAGAGGAGTGATGGCAGACCGGACGCAGAGCACAAGTAGAAACTGATATGGTCTATAGGCTAATATAAGCACGGGGCCCTACGCAGCGTCTGTTCTACACAAGCCTCTGCTAGAGCAGTACAGTGGAATATCTCTCAATACCGTTTGGTAGAGTTCATTTGAGGCGGAATAAGTCGGCTGTCTCTTCTGTTATTTTGAGAAGACACTTCCTCCGTGATTGCAACACTTGCAACTCTGAGGCGTCACGCCGTCCTCACTGGAGCAGTTTCACCCTGGCTATGGCTCTTCCGGTCTGTGGATACAACCTATCTTCCTGTTTCATTTGGATTGAATGTGGGATACAGCTGTCATGAGAGTTTTCTTTCTGACCTCACCTATCATTTTCTGAAGGATGGAGCTTCACACTTTTAGCTTCGGTTAAACTGCCCGGTGCCGAAGCCAGACATTACTCTGATGTCTGTAGTTATTGTCATGGTGGAATCGTTGGATAATAAAAACAAGCGTCTTCGGTGCCGTTGATCTCTGGCAAGGAATTACTTTTATTTGTCAATCATGGGAGCTGTATTTTTCACCTTGTAGACTACTCAGCTACCCCTCCTCAGCGTCATATCTTCTCCCAGTGGTACATTCCTCCTCCCTCCCACTGTTTCTGTCATTTTACCCACCTCTACCCACTGTATCCTTGTCTCTCTGTGTGACTGTTTACACCATGGAAGTGCCAACTAAATGGAGCAGGGCTAGTGTCATCAGTTTCATCAAGGGCCTTGGTAAGAATGCAGGGGTGTGTATTCATGTGCATGCCTGTTTGCATCATTTGACCACTCAGGTTTCACACAAACAGGTTGCTGTCTGTGAGGCCTGGGGACCTGTCATGTCCAGGAATTAGTATACATCTCACCTCTCCAGTGAGGTCAGGTCACATGGTCATGAAAGGTCAGTTAGACCTGACAGAGTTGTTCGCTCGAAAACTGAAAACAGAGGTCGCACACATCTAAGGGCCGTATTAAGGCAGGTGCTGGACCAATATGAGCAAAACATGTAAAAACATGAAGAAGGTCCGCACACTGAAGCTCCCTTGAAAAGTTGTTAACTCACACACTAGCCACTAGGGTTGGGCGATATGATGGTATATACCATGCAACTGTAAAATGTTTCTACAGGTAGAGATTTGGCAACACCATTTCCACCACAGGAGCTATTTGGGGCACAATTTTTTTTTTCCCTAGGATGGCAACTTAATCTAATCATAGCAAACTCTCTAACAACCACTCTACCCTTTGGAAAGCAGAACATGTTCGCACATGATGTGACAGTGACAGCGGTTATGCTAATTATTTTCATATTGCATTAACTGAAGACAGGCTGATATTTATTTGCACATTTTAACTTTAAAACCTGTAACAATTAAAAACTATTGTTCTCATTTGGAACCTTAAACCTTCGATTTTAAAAGAATATTAGTTTGACTGTTTTGAGTCTGTTGCCTCATGTGAAGCAGTTGTTTTTGTTTACACTGGAGTCCCAAATAAACGAGGATCAAATGTGATGAAGTATGGTTATTTTAAACAATTTCTTAATCGAATTTACTGAAGAGTTTATAAGATTATAGCCATAGAATATCATAGCCACATCGCCCACCTCTACTAGCCACTTCTGGGAAATACTCTGTTGAATTATTGCTTTGCTTGACCTTAAGAAAAAAAATATGCACCTTGTGGTTCTCGGCATGTTAGGAAATTAAACTTGCAAATTTGCTCCAGGCACACAAGCCTCCTTAAAATCCAGTCATTATCTGCTCACGTACATGCCGATGGGAAGTTGGGCGAAGTTTCTTAGTGCTTAGAGGGGACTTGTTTTGAAACAAAATAAACAACTGAAAAAATAATAATAATATGGGTCCATACGCTCGTCAGGCGTAATCCAAGTCTCTGGAAGCTTCGAGATCCTAAATTGATTTGAAAAGTCCTTATTTACACCCTTATTGAAGCCAAAATCTTCCCTGTAGCTGCTAAGCTGAAAGTGTTAGTGCTAACCCCCCACAATGAACATTTTGGCTTATAAAAGGGTGTAAATAACATCTTTTCAAATCAATTTGGAGTTTCGAGGCTTCCTCATCCACTTCAGTTGTTTAGAAAAATGCTGCAATACTGTTTTTCTATGAAGCTCCAGAAATGTTTTGTAGACAAAGAAATTTCACCCAACTTTCCATTGAATGGGGATGAGTAAATAATGACGGACTTTTCATTTTTGGGTGAACTGATCCATTAAGCTCTTACAGAGCACGGACACTGACGCCATGGAGATGTTGTGATGAGTTTGTTCTATTTTAAGGCCTTGTCAATATTCCTAGAGAGGCATGACAGGAAATGCCCTCTCCCTTTTTTTTATCTGTCTGTCCCTCTGCTGTATGTCTCTAGCTCCAAACCTTTCCTGTCTGTCTTTCTTGGTCTGTTTATCACTATGTCTTGCAAGAACTAATAGTGCCCAGTCTCCAGAATGATGTAATCATAAGGGAGAAATGAAAACATGGGCTGTTTAGCAAGTGTGTGTATGTGTGTGTCCATTTGCGTGCCTGGAATGTGTACCACGTCAAACTAGGACACACTCTATAAAGTCACGACTGACAAGAAATAATAATAGCAATAAAAAACAAAATGATGCTGAAATGGACAAAATTCTGTGGGTTAATCCAAGTTAAAGTAATGCCTGGAGAAAGACCATGAGAGTCTTTGTCTAAGCTGTTTTTCTACAATGCAGGGATACATCATGGTCATAGAACAAGGTGTAAAGTGTTGTTTGTAAGAAAAGCATAAAAGGTGTCAGTATGTGATTGTCAGAGGGGGAGAGAGGGAGGCAAAGATACTGTGAGGTGAAAGATGACAGGTGCATGCTGGTTTTCTAAAAAGTTATTTATTGCTGTTAGGCCTGTTGATTTAGCTGCTTATCAACACAGTCAACAGTTAAAAGCTGCAGCAGTGGTTGTGTAACACAGCTCAAGGAGACAGTAAAACTGATAATTTGAGCCAAAAGACATACAGACATACGTAATTCAGTCAAACCTGGACACACAGACATGAAACATACAGTATTTTCAGACTTAATGTGACCTACATGTCTCATCTCTGATGTTCATTGTGAATAAACATCCAGAAATCTGCTTCGAAATCAAAGAAAAAAAGATGCTCCTCGTGAATCCAGAACTTGCGTGACAATCATCATGTTTTTGTTCTTTTTTCAGTCTAGTCTTCTTCAGTATAGTTGTCTGTACATCTGTACATACTTTGCAAACAGGCACTGCTAATAGATAAGTTGGCATTCTACAATTTGCCAAATGTAAACAAATTTAAGCAAAAAAATTTGAGCTCAATTTAGCTAACTCACTGAATCCATTTGGCTTCCTGTTTATATCCCCAAAAACCCCAAAATATAAAAATTTTACATGATTATTCCACAAAAAGAAGTAAGAGAGAGAATAATAGTAAGTGTCAAAAAGATGGGGGATATAGAGGGGTCACAGTTGATTTTGTGGGGGGGTCTACAGTGTCACACTTTCAAGACCTGTGCTTTAGACTAACTGACCTGTCCTGACTCTCCGTCAGCCTCTCCAGTGGGACTAAAGCCACCCCTCCCGCCAGTCAGTGGACCCTTGGGAGAGAGGAAGGGTCCTGTCATCATGGCGCCTGTCAACGTGGACCCCGAGAGCAAACCGGGCGAGTTTGTCCTAAAAAGCTTGTTTGCCAACTTCACCTTGCTCTCCGAACGCAAGATTCGCATCATCATGGCCGAACCCCTGGTGAGTGACTTTGCATATCTTAGAATATCTTGTTCTATTTCTCAGTCCATCTCTCTCAGGTTACAGCATCATTTAGGAATACAGTCTGGATATTTGATCTGATTGTGTCATTCAGAGGAGCTTTTTATGACAGTAGCTGTTGACTCATCTTTGTTGTGCAGAGGAAGTGATGTCTGCAATGCTACCCTCATTATCCTGGCTTATATAATAATAATAATAATAATAATACTTATCTCTGTATCTACTTTGGTATCTACATTTTTTTTAAATTCTGTGTGTTTTTTCTCTCTGTGATTACACAGTGAAAACCTTTAAAAGACTATTCTGTCCTAAACTTATTGTCACTGTTAATACCTCTTTTTTTTCTCCCTTTTTTTGTATTTTAGTTTGCATCTCCCAGTGAAACACACTGTAATCTCATTTTGCCTATTGGCTTTGCTGGTGGTGCACAATGCCACAGTATATTGGATCACCCTGTTCACATTTTTTTTTTAACCTGCAGCACTTTAACCTAACCTAACCTTTGAGTCTCTAATATTACATTTTTGTCTCAGTGACATAGTTTGTCACAATCTACTACTTTGGGTTTAGATGATTAATTGGTGCCTATTTGGCTTTCCAAATAAATTCAAATTCAAATTAAATTGAGCACAATCCATAATGTATAGTGAGATATGTTGGCCTTTTAACTCAGGGTTTTTGTATGTTTATGGCACTCAGGGCTGAACACCTGATATGCCTCGGGAAAGGAACATAACAAGGTTACTACCTTAGTACCTAGTCTTTAAATCAGTTCTGGGCTTCAAGCTTTTAATGTTACATTTTTGTTTTTGGCACTTAGGCGATTATCACATTTTCATGTAGGTGCAACACCAGCACTGGCTTAACGTCTTCAGTATTTACAGGCTACACAGGTTAAAGTCTGGGAATATACAAGCAATTTAAACAAATTCAGACAATGCAGTGACACTTTGGTCAATTTCAGTTTTGATTGCAAAAGTTTTGAAGCATTTGAAGTTTCATAATAACGTGTCGGAGGAGGGGTTTCTCATCCCTTCTGACATGAATGTTTTTCCTTCTGTGTGTTGTTATATCTCACAGGAGAAACCACTGAACAAATCCCTTCAGAGAGGAGAGGACCCACAGTTTGATCAGGTGTGTTTACCTTACAGGGACACACACATCAGCAATTATGTGCTGCCCCTTTCTTCTTCTGTCATCTAAATCTAGCCTTAACATTGTGTTATTTGGGGAATGAGATTAACTTCTCACTTTCTCTTCTCTCTATTGCTCACCTTCAGTTGATCAGCTCTATGAGTTCTCTAGCAGAGTACTGCCTGCCGTCCATCCTGAGGACTCTGTTTGACTGGTACAAGAGGCAGAACGGCCTGGAAGACGAGTCCCATGAATATCGACCCAGGGCCAACACCAAGTCCAAAAAGTGAGAGGACACAAACGGCTCACAGGCTCATAGATTTGGAGGACTATATTGTCCTCCAAAAAAAAGAAGAAAAACAACCGACCAACATGTGAAATGGACTTCTTGTCTACATTTCTATAAAAGATTGTATTCATTCATCCTGCCTCATAAGATTTTTAACAAACCTTAACCATAAAGTTCTCTCATACTCATGTAATGATGGCCTTGACAACCACTGAGTTTGAAACTGAAAAACAGTAATTGATTTTTTTTTTCTTCAAGTGTCATATACCCAAAGGCAATAATGAATAACCAACGCTGTACAGCAGACTAACAGTATATAACCTGACAAGCCTGCCACACAAACAGCAGAAAACTGTACTTCCACTTAAAACATACACAAATAAACTGCACTGAAGATGTTGTCCTCTTTACAGAAGCTTATTTCCAAATCTCAAACAAGCTGCACATTGAGTACATAGTTACATAGTGGACCAGATGGTGCCCACAATTAACTGATTGGAACGGAAATTTAATAAACACAGATTCTCACGTAGGACAGCAAAAGGAGCGTGAACTTGGGCCCCCATACAGGATCAACACTGTTACAGTAAATGTGACAAATAATGTTTCTGTTTCTGTGTTTCTGTCTGTCTGTCTGTCTTAGTGATGAGCAACAGAAGGACTACTTATTGGAGCGGAGAGATCTGGCAATAGACTTCATCTTCTCTCTAGTACTTATAGAAGTTTTGAAACAGGTGAGTCCCAGTTTACAGTATGATCAGTCACGCTGCATGCACTATGCTGTAAGTGTCCTCAAACCTATAAGCGTGGGTGGGTTTAACTTTTACAACAGAAAACTCTGTCCTCAAATATCTGTAAAGTACTGTTTGCCTTTGTTTTAATCCTTTAATACAATTGCCTGAATGATACTGTAAGATGGTTTAAACAATCACAGGAAACAGTTTGAATATTTAATACGCTCTTCTTTGATTGACAACTGATTGACGTCTGTCTGTCTTACAGATGTCAATCAGATTGGCATCTGTGTGCAAATCTGTGTGCAAAACTGATTGACATCAGTTGTGCACTAATTAAATTAAAACAAAGAGTAATTTGCATATTCTCGATCTAGTCCAGGTTCAAGAAAATACAGAGCGCACCAGGCTCCACAGACTGCGAGCACAGTCAGAAGAAATAGCTCATTTTATTTGGACGTACTGTTTTGATTAAGACAGAATTCAGAATAAAATAATGACAACTTTTTCTCTCCATCCAGATCCCCCTCCATCCTCTTTTGGATGGACTCATCCAAGAAGTTATAAACCTGGCCTTCAAGCACTTCAAATACAAGGAAGGGTAAGAATGCTAACATTTAGAAACACAAATAATTCCCTAGAATGCATTGAATGAAGCACTGTTTAGTGCATAACTGTCTTCATTTTCTGACCAACTGCAACATATTCACATGCAGTTATACCCTCCATTTATGCACACTGTACATGGTTAATGATCATTGTTCTACTTACTTCTTAGGTACCTAGGACCCAACACAGGCAACATGCACATAGTGGCTGACCTCTATGCTGAAGTTGTGGGAGTTGTAGCTCAGTCCAGGTACTGTTGGACAAATGAATGTTTATACTGTGTGTGTGTGTGTGTGTGTGTGTGTGTGTGTGTGTGTGTGTGTGTGTGTGTGTGTGTGTGTGTGTGTG
>JBBPCS010001867.1:0-14385 GCA_037974645.1 Hollardia meadi
TGTGTGTGTGTGTGTGTGTGTGTGTGTGTGTGTGTGTGTGTGTGTGTGTGTGTGTGTGTGTGTGTGTGTGCGCATTCCTGTATGTGTGTAGGGACTGTTGAAGGTACATTCGATGGGGACTGCTCTGCACTGAGTCCCAGCTCCACGTCTGGCCTGTTTGAATTGCAGATGTTGTAACTCAGACAAGCTGTGCTCCAAGTCCCTGAATAATGAATCTTGAGCACAAGGGAAGGGTTGATGGGAGCATGTGTGTGTCTATATCTTTCTCCTTGTTTCTTGGCTGGTTTGGGGGGCAGAAGAAGCCGGCTCACTGCTGATGTTTCTGTCCAAACTCTTGAGTGTGTTACAGTTGTTTTATATGAAATATTTGATAGATTTGATACATATTATGATTGCAGTAATTTGCAATTCATTCTCTACTCATTAAATGATTAAAGTAACAATTAAAACATGCGACTATAAGAGGATACTCTGTATTTTCCTGTCGGCACATGAAAAGACAAATACTTGATCCTCTGTGCTATAGACCAGCATTTTATTTAAGGTAGTAGTTCAACCTTTTGCTTATTCGCTTTCTTGCCAGATTTTAGATGAGAAACCAGTTACCTTAGTTTATCACAAAGACTGGAAACGGGTGGAACCAGTTAGTCTGACTCTGTTCAAAGGCTGCTGGATGCTTGGCATCCTCTTGGTGATGGCACAAGTCTCTAGGATGTTGTTGCTTCCAGTCCAGGAAATAGTCCAGCACATAACCCACAATAAAACAACAATCTGTCGTTTTTACAGATTCAACAAATAAGAAATAATGTGTTAATTTGTGATCTTTATAGGTGCAGGCAGATGTTGCTACCTTTGGACAGAAAGGTTTTCTCACCTAACTCACAGGAAAGCGACCAAGCATATTTCCCAAAACGTTCTTAAAAAACACTAATAACATGGGCACTATAATTTATTTTGAGTTACTTTCATGTATACCATCCTATATCAGCCCATCTGTTGTAAATGTTCACCATTGCACTAAATGCATATTTATTTACAGCAGAAAGCAATTCCCAGAAAATTCACTGTTTACTCCTGTTTAAGTGCTTTTTTTTTTTTTTTACCAAAAACTATGGCGCTCATCTTTATTAGGAGCTGATTTGCCTTTTTTGAAAGTGAAACTATAGATTTGTGAGACATTTTTAAAAATGTATGTCCATAATGAATGGATGGGGTAGGGTAGGGATGAGACAGACTAACTCACTGTTGGTTTTGCTTTTTAATGACTTTGTTGGCAATACGAAAAATGTGTTTGTTATTTGAGTCAGCTGAGTAGGACATTGTCCTCGTTGGTTTAGCTTCAGAGCTACTGGTGCAGAGACTATTCTGTCTGGTCTGAATAATGATGTTGGACAACAGAAGGGAAGGTGGACGGGTCTGCTTCCCAAACACAATAGACCTACACTGAGATGCACACATACACACACAAGACAATTGGTCTTGCCTCACTGCCTGCCTGTGTGATGCAATTGGGTTTTGGTTAGTCGACACCTGTGTGCTCCAGCAGGTTATAATGGGGAGAGAGTGATAAAAAATAAAGCGTGTGTGTGAATCTGTGTTCTTCTAGACCTAATGGCAGGGGGAGACTTTCACCCATGCACATGTAGACATCTAATCCTGAGAAGTCTGTCTGTGCTAAACTGGAAATTCACCCCAGAAGGGACAGAATCATAATGCCGTTTGACATCGGGTGTCTCGAGCCCCTGTGGAAACGACTGGGATGATAACTACCTGACAGCTGTGAAGCATCCACAGAGCACTTGGTGGATTTGGCAGAGCTGCTGGAGCGTGAGTGTGCTTGGCCTCAAGAAGTTTACAGTCTCGGTTGCACAACGGGGAAGAAACATCAGTGCCTACACACGCTCATGCTGAGCATCACTTGTGTTGTAAGAAGATTCTGTCAGTTTCATAACTGGTGAAATGGTGTTTTTATTTTAACTGCCTTAGACGCACTGGCTTGTTTCTATATTGCTCAGATTTATAGTTGCAAAATACCTGTGAAGCGATTTATTATGACATTTGTCAGATCAGCTCACTTTCTCATAAGGCTTTGTGAAATTCTACTGATTAACCTTCGACACTGGGTTTAACTGTGTCTGTGTGTAGCAACCAGTCAGTTAGGCATGCAATTTAATGCCCATCATTTACTAGTCTGTAACCTATGCAGTCAAAAGGGCACATTAGTCTTCTGTAACTCTGAATACATTTTACTGCAGCCTAATATAACATTTATACGTATACATTTTTGAATTTGAATTTGTCTCTATTGTTTTCATTCGTTGAGATTTCTGGTTTAGGCATTAATGTTAAGCGCGGATATTCACTATTCACTACTTAAAATTTGTTTAAGCCACGCTAGAAGTGTGGCTGGATGGAAATGTCAGTTGGTGTCGGTCAGTTGTTGTGGTCGAGACAGCCTCGGAGAGCTGCTAGCATTCATTTTTAAGGTCCAAAGTCAAAAGGCACCTAAAAAGGGGGATAGAAACTTGTTTTCTTTTCTTATCTATAATTACAAGTTGTGAGACTGAAATGTATAACTACTGTAATTTTTTTGCACTTTTGCATTTTATTTTTCATATTTATCCACTATTATTTTCTCAATTTTCTTCTTCTTTGGGCACTTGCTCCTAACCTTTCTGGCCTGTGGCCCTTTAAAGTGAAACCATATCTACTCCCAATCAGTTGACACAGGTTACATACGTCTTTCAGTTGCAGACTAACCAAACAGTGATATTCCCTTCTCAGATTCCTTCATGTGGACATTTTTAATGAGTTAACATATCATCATGCATATGTGTTGTACATTAAACTAAGCAATATTATAATGTATAATTCAGGAGAAATAATGATGACTTCTATTACACTTTAATACAAAAGTGTATGTGTGTCTCTGCTATGTTTAACTAGAAGTTGACTGAGTTGCACTGATCCTCTGGCTGCCATCTGTTGTTTGACCTCCTCCTTATCACACAACCAGACTCCACAGGTCCTGTGTGTGTGCCCATCCCCAATGAAGTGGTGTGTTTGTTTGTGTGTGCAGACCATGGCTGTCAGTCAGCCATCATGGGCCAGACGAGGGAGGGTGAGGGGTGTCATTAGCAAAGCCCAGCATAGGCCTTGTTTAGGGTTAATAGGGTCGTGCTCTTGCCAAATGTGCACATGTGGGACTTATTTTAGTCCAGAGGTTAGCCTGGCAGAGGGGGGCAGCTAGTTTTGAGGTTCCCTTGCTAAGTGGGCATCCGTCATGATCATATTTCAAAATGCTTTCATTCATTGATTCAGTATCTAAGTCATTACAATTCAGGAAACTGATTGAAATTCAGCCCATGGACCTGAAAAACTACTAAGAAGAAATAATGAATAATTGACTTTGAGAGATGAATTGCTCCTCAGGGTTTATTGAATGGAAAAGCAACCAACTCATACTTTGCTTTGATTGTTTGCTTTGTTTTTATGTTTGGTCATTGAGTTGATCGAGTCTCATAACACTTGTGTTCCATTGATTTCAATTCAATAAAAAAAAAAAAGCTAAGGGAAAAAAATCCAATCTTGTCTGTATTAAATTTGTCTCTTGCTCTTGTCCTGGAGTTACGGCTTGGTGAAATCTGGTGCATTTGGGGAATAATGTTGACCAACAGCAGGAGTCTGTAATTCTGGCAGTCTCGCACCATTTGTTGTTGTTTTTTCATGTATTTTGTCCTTATATACAAACTAAAGAGGGACTGTACAGTTTGCTGCAGGAAACTGCAATAGTTAAATATTTTGGGAAATATGCTTATCTGCTTTCTTGCTGAGAGTTGAGAGTCATGTCTGTATACTAAATAAAGCTACCAGCAGTAGCCAGTTAGCTTAGCGTAAGCATAAAGACAGAAAACTTGGAAACAGCTTGTGTTGCTCTCTCCAAAAGTAATAAAATCATCTTATTAGCACCTCTAAAGCTCACAAATCAAAACATTATGTCTTATTTGTTTCTATACAAACACCAAAATGTTGTTTTGTTTTTATGGGGAGTTAACTGACTATTTCATGACTGGGTGCAGTTACTTCATGGAGTCTTGTCATAAATTTGTGGGCAACCAATCTGAGAAGGGTATCAATCTTCCTATTTAAGTCTCAGCCATAAAGTGATTAAGTGTATTTCTCAAAAGATGTTACTGTAACTACTCCCTTAAAGGACAAAATCAACTGAATGAGTGGAGAAACACAGCAAATACAAATACTTCTATGGAGGGTACAAGGGGTCATTAATAGTTTTAGTATGAAAATGATGTGAATAATATACTGTGGCCTTGACTTTGAGTTGAACACATATGGAGGATTTTGGAGCAACATGATAGCCCTCTAACGCCATAATCAAAACACCAAATGGTGTTCATCCCTCCATGCAGTAGAGAGCAGAAAATCTATGCCAAGGAGCTTTGGAGCTGTTCTGGTGGCTTGTGGTGGCCCCAAACAAAATGGAAGACACAGAAGTTTTTTTTCTAGATTATTTCTTCCAGCATTTCTGCTTTATGAGATAGCTGGAGAGAGACAGAAAAAGCAGGGAGAGTGAGAGGGAAGGGCTGGTATGAAGCAAAGGGCCTGGGCTAGAATTGACCCCAGGCTGCTGCGGTAAGGACTAAGCCATGATAGCACACGGTCTACCATGTGAGCTACCGGTCCACCCCAGCCGTCTCTTTGGGATTCATATTTAGTTTATTTAGACAGAAAGAAAGCCAAGACACTAAATCGCACAGACACCCCTGGCCAGAGAGACCACACCCTTTGAAAGCACTTGTTTCTGTGTCCTGTGTTTTAACATGATCTTGACTTTAAGTAGTTTTCCCAAATCTTATATGCAGTCACTAATCACAGTCCAGTGAGTGGGCAAGCTAACCTATCAGAGTTTAGAGTTGGTTTTATATTGTCTCATAATCAGTGTGCTTATTAACAGCAATCAGCCCCTCGGTCCAGTCAATGGATTATCAGAGCCATTCATCTATCTATCTGAAAAGCCTTTGCAGAATTCAGTGAGAGTCTTAAGGTACTCGGCTTTTATATAGATTGAGGTCAATGGTCTTAATGAGACATGTTTAGTCTCTACCCTGTCGTCATGCTGAAAAATGTGATTTCCTCAGTTAAAGCCAGTGTTTTCTTTACACCCACTCTGCTGTTGTTACTCCCCTTTTCCAATCTTGCATCATTGCAGCTTGTTCTTCAATTATTCTGAGTGATATTTCTGAAGGTCTTTGTGGCATGAGTCATCCCATCTCATTGCAATTTAGTCCTGAAATAGGTTTTGAATTGCAGCAGCGTCAATTTATTCCTTTTTGTAGACCGTTTTTTAGCTCCTAATGGAAAAAGGTTGAAGCAGACTTGTGGAAGTGTGGAGGTGGGCATAATATGAGGTCCTGTATTGAGCCGCTGTGTGGGATGTGTATTGTTATGCTGCTGACAGCTTGTCTTTCACAAGTTCTTGCCTCTATATACTCTGAAGAAATCTTTTAAAAGGTTAGTTTGGATTTTTTGAAGAGGGGTTGTATGAAGTACTTTATACTCAGTGTATTAGCCACATCGCGGTTGGTACACCCCATTTTGGAGAAGCAGACAGAACCATTTAATTTGAAAGGGATACTGGAAGTGTTGATTTGTATTTGCGACGTGATGCAGTAACTTTAACTGGGCAAATGGGTGCAGATCAAAACAAAGCTTTGCACCAATTCATTACTGGTGAGAGTTCTGTCTTGTGGACGTAGTTAATCTGCGCTGTGTGCACGACTCGTTACGCGTTAGAGTAGTCAGATTACTTTTTTGTTGTAACGAGTAATGTAATGCGTTACTTTTGCAATTCAAGTAATTAGTTATTTAGTTATGTTTTCAAATTTGCAATCCATTACTTTTAAAATATATTACCATATTTCCCTGTTTCTTTTGTTGCCATTAATTGATTGATTGATTGTTTGTTGAAACATGATGTACTGGAGGCTATAAGAGCCTGTGTTTTATTTTTTTCATAGAGGCTAGCGCAGACTGTGTGTGAAGGTAGTGACCGCCACTCAAACACATCCCCCAGCTGAGACTAAATCGCAAAGGGGTTGGCATTTTTGGTAACGCAAAAGTAACATTACTGTAACAAGTTACATTTCTCAGTAACAAGTTACATTTTAATGGCTGTAATCTAGTAACATAAGAAGTTCACCTCCAGTTCCCGCTGAAGAATAGACAAGCCGTGTTGGCCGCACCTCCCGTCCATTTTCTCATCCAGACTCGTTTAGCCTTCTTTTTCTTCCTCACTGTAAAGCATTACTACAGCAACTTGTTGCGCCATGTCAATCTCCATTTTGTTGACATCTGCTTCCCCATAAGATCAGGTGAGAGAGATCACGTGAGGCTGTGCGTCGCTCCCTCTGGCATGATAATCTTAAAAAATATCCTGCAGTGTATGATGCCCCATTTTTAAGTCTTGTAATGTGAGCGTGTTTAAGATTACAGAGAAGAAAATCTGTGAATTTTCTCCTTATGTGGGTACGCAACCCAATTTTCAAACTGTAGTCTGATCCTGGCTTAACTAGCTGCATGCTGCTAGCTCTCTCCACCTACACCTGACCAAAAGCCTGCTCAGTCGGGTCATATAGAATTATAATGGTTTAAGCTCGTACTAAAACCGGAAACCTACCCAACAACAAGCTACATTTAGAATATTTTCACCACTATACCTTTCTAGTGGGGAACTGCAACCCTTATAATGCTCTCTTCAAAGCCACCAGACTCCTTCGACAAAAAATGTAATTTTAGCTTGCAGAACATGGGAGTTGCTGTTCTACCACTTATTCGATTTGTTAGTTTGTATTATTGTGTGTTATTGTTTTAAACAGTGTTTTAACCCTTTGAAATTATTTGTCAATGAGAGGACACGCCTTACTCACTTAATAAGTTTCAAAGACAGAAGTGAAAGTAAAGACATATTCCATTTTCAAAACACTTAACAGAACATCCGACCTTGACACAATAGCACTACAGTCCTGGCAGGTATGGACAAATCTCTCTGCATAGTTCAACAAACCCCCCAAGCCGCAGATGCATCCAAGGCCAGTCCTGCTCAACACACCAGAATTGTCAGTGATTTGTGTGGTATCTAATTTGTTCTCCATATGGTGCAGACATACACATAAGTATTAATGCTCCATACATGCTGACTCTCTCTCTCTCTCTCACACACACACACACCCGACCTTTATTCCATCTCTCTTCTGCAAAATTTGCAAATAGAGCTTTAAATGTAAATTGGGCCGCATGCGCTCTCTATCTGCCTGTTAGAGTTTCAGTTTCTATAGAAAGTTGTAGGTTGGCTGTTTCTAAGAACTAGCATTAATCTGATAGATTGGATTTAATGACCTGCATGAGATTCATCAGCCACTCTGGTCTGTCTGTAGCTCTGTGGTGTGCAGTTTCCTGATTAAAGCAGGGAACTGGGAGAGCTCAAGATGTTTGCGGGAAACAAAACAGGGGTTCTGTGGAAGTTTGCTCACAGTATTTTGTCTGTGTAAGAGCGTCACCTCTGATTAAACCACCTCAGAGGAGCACTGGTTTGTCTGACCAGAGTACCTCACAGGGGTGGGGCTTTGATGTCGAGGAAAATTGAGCTTGACTGGGAGACACCAGGGAGGAGAGGTCACATCATCACTGGATAAGTTTGAGAAGAGGCAGAAGCAGGGTGTCTCAGCACACTAAACTCTTGAGAGTTGTAACTTTCCACAAGAAAGGAGAGGGTGGGAGAGGGAATGAGATGATGAGAAAACGTGTCTGTGTGTAAGGGTTTCCAGGTGGTGTAAATTGGCTGCTGACACTATCTTTGTACACAAAGATGGCGAACTGTTTCACCACCAGAAGGAATGATTATTCGTCCATAAAGACACACTTTGAAGTCCCTCTTTTTCTGTCTTCTCCCATATTCTTTCTCTTGATCTCCTGTTTTTACTTTCGCATTGATTTACATCTTCATGTTTCCAACCTTTGTAGTGCAAAAGACAACCTTACTATAATTTTAGTTAATTAAGGCTGAATTTTAGAAAAGGATATTTTTTTTAGATGAGGCAATCCTTTTCAGGTGAAAATTTGCAATGCTAGTGAGGTGTAAAGTATCATTTTGAAAAATAGGGCAACAAGGAGTATTTCGAAGATTATTTTTGGTTTGAAGAAGCTCTTTCTTCTATAATAACAGCACAGTTAGAGAGAAAAAAATTCAAATTAAGTAAAAATAGTACCAATTAGAAAGTTACAGAGGTCTAAGTTTACAATGAGTAAATGATCAAAGGACTGTAACGTGAAGAGTGAGGAATCATGGCCGCAGAGTGAATGGTGACTTGGGGATAGAGCAAGAGTGTGATAATATTAATAAGTAAATGAGTACGATGAAAGTCATTAATTTCATAAAGACAAAATCAAAGATAAATAAAGAAATAAAGGTTAAGAAATACAGAAGTTAAGGGGGTCTGCATGGGTTGGCCGCAGTCGTCAAGATGTCAGTACAGCCCACTTGAAGGCGAGCCAGATGCGCTTTGAGTTTTGTTTTCAGGGAGGAAGAGTTTAAGCAAAGACAGCCACAGTGAGATTGCCATGTTGTAACGGAAATGCAAATCCTTGACTTGACCGAGCCAAGCCAAGCCAAGCTAGCACATGTTTATGGAAAAGCCCCATAGGTACTGTATGTCCTGACTTCAGGTAGCCATTTCTGTTGTGAGCCTGGCACCACCTGTGTGGGGAGCAAGGCATGTGTAATCGATCTATACACTGTGATATTGATCAACCATGAGGCAAAAATGTGACCCCATGACACACTTTGAATGACAGCCCCCTCATGTGCAAAAGGAAGCAGAAATGCATAAAAAATGTAAAAAGAAATACAGAAATAAATAAGTGTGGGGAAATAAATGGGGTGAAATGTAAACAGATGGAAATAAATACATGAATAAATGTATTTAAAAAAATTAATAAATGAAATGGAAAATTAAATGAGAAAATGAATAAATAGGGGAATTATTGCAAAGGTAAATGACTACAGATGCAAATTAAAACAAATACCAATTTATATCACATTTTAAAAATTAACTAATGCCTACATTTATTTTTAATATTATTTTTGGTGCATTTAATGACATCCATGTATTTACTATGTTATTTATTTATTTATTTTGGTAGTTGGTCCTCCATAAATTTGTTCAATAACAGGGCTTACTGAAACTCATCAGCTGAATGGAACTATCTTTAATGTTATTAGTTCTACCTGTGCTGTTCCTGCTACGACACGTCAAAATGCCATGAAAAAGGGGTAAATAAAACATTTGGTGGTTTCAGGTTCTCAAATAAGAAAAGTACTCTACTTTCACCCATTTAATAACATTGTAAATTTAATATTTTTAAAAAAAAAACTTGATCGATAAATAGAGAAAATAACAATTAGTGGATTAATCAATAACAGAAATTACTACACTCCTCTCTGTTGTAATATGCAGTTTCTCATGAGATCTAATCAAGCATCCAATTTCTACCAGTACCTTATATCAAGAAATTAATTTAAGCTTCACCACTTTAAAACATTTTTTTCTCATTTTATGTTATTTTATTTATTTTTGCCTCAGCACAGTTTTCTTAAGTTGATTTGTAGTGTTTCAGACTCAGGTCCATTCCCCTGCTCGTGTAGGCTATCTGTGGCTTGATGCAGCTCTCATTTCATTTTTTTAACTGCCCCAGTGTATTTCATCACATATAAAGTAACAAATTTAAAACAATGGCAGTTATTACCATCAGCAGATTTTCATATGTTCCATTGTTTTGAGGTTTCCCACTCTGCCTTGTTTAATAAACTACACCGTCCAATGTACAGCTGACGCAAAGCAGAGTGTAGCATGGCAGCACTCCAAATTACTGCCAGGTCTTTCTGGCCATTTGTATTTTATCTGCGTCCGAGCTCGGCTGGGGCCAGGCCAGTATTTGACAGCAGATGATCCCTTTTTTAATGAGATTTTTTTCCCTCCCCTCTCTGTCTCACTTCATGGTGCCACAAGGGAATCATCTTAGGCAGGAGCCATGAACCATGAACAGAAAGAGCCTGGACACAGATAGGACACCAGCACAGAGACAGACTGGGGGGGAGAAGCTATAGTCATTGTCATACACTGACAAATGTCTAACACCTCTCCTCTCAGTCTAACTTGTTGTTAGTAAAAGTCCTGATGTTCGTTTCAGATATATCAACATGCCATGATACAGATTTTACTAGTCGCTAACAGATAGGCCAAAGCCACATTTTGCTGTCCATGGGTGGTTATGTGTTGGATGTCACACTGTTTTTCATGATATTCAGATACTGTATATAGAAGGTTGTCATTAAGTGCACAATAACGGCTCATGACTACTATATAATTTATGTCTTTTATTTCAGCACTTTGTAATTATCTTTGTATGCCATGTACAGTGCATTTCAGCCCCAATCGGTTGTCAAGGTGATATTCAGAATTCATCTGAATTCATTTAGAGCAGGATCTTAGATGTATAACACATGTCACACTCCATTCATCCACCCATCCATTATTCATCCATCATTTCCAGATTGGAACTAGAGCTTATGTACTTGGACCATATTTACATCCATTCAACCATCCTTTATCCTCACCTACTGTTCAGGTTAATGTAGGGCTGGAGCTGAATCACCGCATGCATTAGTTAAACAGGCAGACAAAGACAGATGAGCACATTCACGGCTCACTCCTTATATACAGATGTCAATTTGGTGCTGTTCTATCTAACACAGGCTCTGCCCTCTACTGGACTCTATGGGTTTTACTCTCTTCAATCACAATCACGTATTCGCCCACTGAAAAATTGCATAAACGTAGCCGGCCAACTAGGACGAGCCTACCCGTATACGTGGGAAAATCTCAGGTGCATATAAGGCACTGAAACCGCTGGTAGCTATCTTTTTTCTCTTCTACGATCAGCATGTTGGTCCACAGGTGAAGGTGGTTAAGGGGTGCACAGGTGCTTGTTCAAGCTCACCTGGAACCCTCAGTCTCTGGGCATTGTGTATTATCACATGTCCCCATGTCCCCTGGATGGCTCGGGGCATAGGGTCTACGGGGTGTCCAGTGTGTGTTGACAACTGTGGTCTAGGTCAGATGTTCGGGCCCAGGCCGCAATGGTCTCCTTCTCCCTCTGAGCGATGACTGATATAGGACGGAAGTGGGCTGTGGCGGTTACACCCATGCATTTAGGTTCGGTGTGGTGGGCCGATTTTGGTCGCAGCAGGGCGGTCACATATTGGGCTCCACCCACTGTACCCATAGAGTTCAGAAGAGGGCGGAGCCTGTGTGAGATAGAACGCAAGGTAAAGTTATTGCAACCCTTGTACTATAAGCACAGGTGGAGCCCTCTACCCTCCGACCCTGCCGCTCCTGCGACACTAGTTGAAGAGGTGGCAGGATAGCTAACGGCAGTTTCACTGCCTTATACAGTATATGCTGGGGGTTTTCCCATGTATTCAGGTAGGCTCATCCTGGTTGGCTGACTACGTTTATGCAGTTTTTCAGTGGGCGAGTATGTGATCGTGGTTGGAGGAGAGTAATACCCATTGAGTCCAGTGGAGAGCTCCATCTGTGCTTATAGAACAAGGGCTACAATAACGTAAACTTACGTTACTACTTTCACTGCCAGCTCGAAACAATAATGCCCCCCCATTCTGTCTTTGTGCCTGTTATACAGAATGGTGACATGAAACAAATGCACATTAGTCCCGCCTTGGACAGGATGTGTAAAAGGGGCTTATGATGACTGGAGGTTGGCAACTATGCTGATCAACTGTATTTATTCATCATTGACCATGATTGACATGTCTGTTCATCTCGAAATGCCTTAAAATTATGAATTTGCTGAACTTGGACTAAATTCCTGGAGTTGAGGAATGATGCCCCTGACCCCTGCGGTGGGTATTGTCACAGAATGCCTACCGATAAAATGCCCTGACTTCACCAATACCAAATCTCACTCCAAGTTAAATTGCAGCCCTGTATACAGTTTAAATATACACTTCATATTGCCCAATGTACTGCAATGTACTACTGCTGTGCTTGATCTTGAATTTGGATTCCATGCATTTCCACTCTAACAGAGCGGAATAGTCTATCTAATTAGAATCTAATTACCCAGAAAGCACGTTAACACCAGATGTATAGGGGTCATTTATCTGTCCCATTAATGTAGCTATCTAACCACTATCCGCCATACAGCCAGCCACCCCCCTCCCTCCCTTGTGACTGATGACTTCTGCTCAGCACCAACAAGTCATAATGAGCCCATCTGACAACCTTTATTGTGCCTTTTATCCTGAAAGCAAAAGCACAATGGGAAGTCCCTCAGTGGAAAAGTGAGTAAATTCACCTCAAATGACTTTCTTGCTTGTTTACCAGAGAAAGTCTAGAGACAGTGGGATGGTTTGGGGTGGAGCAGGGGGTTAGTGGTGTGCATAGTCAACAGGGGTAAGAAGAATATGATATACATGTAGTAGTGAAGTTGCATTGTTACAGTCCTACTGTGTGCATTTGTGTGTGTGTGTTGCATTGTAGCATATGGGGTCTGACTTTGAGCCTGCTGCCTTTCAAAAGCCTCCCTGATCATTCCTTTGTTCTTCGTCTTTTCCTCCCCTCTCACCCCTTACTCTCTCATCGCGAGGCTTTCTCGTAGAAAGGTTGATATATGACATCTGTTTGAGTAGAATTGGATTGTGGACATCCCTAGTGGCACATGGAAATGCATCTTCTGTATTTTCTCCATGCGTTGTGCATCTGGATTGAGGGATGGGGCTGTAGAGAAACAGGAAGGAAGAGGTTTGGGTTGAAAAAGAGATAAATTCATTCACCACGGAAATGGCTCCCTGAACTACTGGCAATCCCAGACAGAGACAGAAGGAGAGAACAAGAGAGACGATCGAAACCAGAGAAATATGGAAACAGAGAGTGTGAGAGAATCACTCATTGAGAAATGGAGGGAAAGTGAGACTATAAAGATAGAGGAAGGCCAACATCAAGCCTTGTTAAACTGACAGGCTGCTGCCAGAAAGCTTACTGTCTTGCTTCCATCTGAGTAATAGACCATCTTAAACTCTCGTTTTCCTCCAGTATCCACTTTGACTCTGTTTCCTGTCTAAATGAAGGCCTACATCCACTGATAAAGTAGAGGAATTAGGCACTTTAGCAGCTTTATGTTAAAACCACTAAAGAGAAAGGATTTCCTTTGTCACAGTGAAGTTATTGACCCCATTTTACTCGCAGTCTTCTGTTAAATGTTAAGTCAGCATACAGAGGATGTTCAGACCATATGTCTTGAAAGCCTTACTGATGAGACAAGTGGCTTGGCTTCCTCATAGAGAGGCTGATATAAGACATAACTTTATCTGGAACTGGATCATGCACATAAGGAGAAGATAAAGGGAAGACAAACTACAGCTTGAGGAATTTTCTCTTTCTGTTTTTCTGCATAGTAATGTGCTTCACCTCCCCCGCATAAAGGATAATTCCATTTTTATTCTTAATTTTGTAGTTTCAGCCGTCATTTATTGCCAGTTATGATAACAATGTCAGCATTCTTGAGATCTGGCAACATTGTTACATTGCTACATGTGACAAGAAACACGATCAATCAGATGATCATCAAATTGTTTTAGTGATAAATGTTTAGCCAGAGGACGTAATAATCTCTTAATGCACAGGAATACCTGTGTGTGGGGGAAAGTTCGATCAGAAAGTTGGTCTGTTAACTTTAAATTTCCACCATACTTCAGCCATAAAATGCGATAGCTAACAACAGTTGAATTGCTTCACTAATCAACTAGCATCTAAACAAACTGTAGACTTATCTGTTGTGGAGCAACACAACAGCAATCACTGACCCCTTCCTATTTTCCATCACATAAAGATACAAATGATGGCCCACTTAAAACATCCATTTGAAATCTCCTCTGGATTAACAATGGGTGTTTGTGTACAGACCGGCCGTGTTAAAATTATGGAGTGATTGGTGGGTGCTATCTCGTTTTCAATTTAATTTCCCCCACTTAAATCCCCCCCATGCCCCCCAATGCTCATCCTTAAACAGTGTCTGCATTATTCATGGACCAGAAAGTATGTCTTGGTAGATATGAAATATGCATGAACCCTTGTGCTTTAACACCCCCGCCCCAAAGAGGAAAGGAAGGAATCATTTTGTGTTGTCTGATTGTGTTAGGGTTTAGGATCAATGAATGGTTTGTGTGTGTGTGTGTGTGTGTGTGTGTGTGTGTGTGTGTGTGTGTGTGTGTGTGTGTGTGTGTGTGTGTGT
>JBBPCS010001868.1:0-14382 GCA_037974645.1 Hollardia meadi
CCCCCCCCCCCCCCCCCCCCCCCCCAACAGCAATGCTCTAAACATGCGGGATGACAGTCGCCTGAACCTGCTGGAAGATGGGACACTGATGATCCAGGACACCAGGGAAACGGACCAGGGAGTCTACCAGTGCATGGCCAAAAACGTAGCCGGGGAGGTCAAGACTTCACAGGTCACACTACGCTATTTTGGAGCCCCCTGTAAGTGGCTGTGTTTAATCTCAATCTCTGCTCAACACAGGCAACCTATTAGTTACTAAAGCTGCATCATGCAATATTCAATGTAGAAATCTCAGGCATATCAATGTTGAGACGAGAGCTCGACCAATTAATCTGTGATTTTATCGGCTGATATTGGTCAATCACTTATATGTCGTGTATTGTATCAGTGTACATGTTATCCAATATGTACCGATATGAAAACTTTTTTTACAAAACATAATGCAGAATAAGATGGTTGGGGTAGTTTAGAATGTTGTAGTTCTCATCGAAGTTTACTGTTTTAGTCCACTGATGTCATGTTGGACGATAAAGTTTATTGGAAAAGTGTAAAATATCCTTCCTCCATCACATATCTTTTGTCACAAGTGTTTAATAACCACATTTGAGGTATCATTACATATTTATATCTGCCGATATATCTATATCAGAGTTTTTTCACCCTAATATCAGTATCAGCAATTTGCCCCAAAAATCAAGTATCGTTCAGGTTCTAGTCCAGGCTAATTTCTTAGGCTTCCTCAGGGAGTTCCTCTTGCTTCAACATTGTGTCATTGTGGGTAATACTGTACACATTAGTAGGGGTTTACCATCAGAAGGAGATCATGTATATTTATAGAAATATGAAAATGATCTCTTTCTGTCATCAGAATTGAGCTAAGGTGTGCGCGCTTCACCGTTCAGCAGGTCAAATAACTGGGATGTCCCACTGGGCTGTGAACACAGTACATTCTGTCCTCTGTCTCTGTTGCTCTCCCTCTATATATATTCTGCCTGATATACCCTAACCCTAACCCACACTTAAAAAGTGCTCACACATCAAGGTGCCAATAGTTGTTGCTGTGGGAGGTCAGCACAGCTGTCTCTAGATGACCCAGGGGTCATTGCCAGGTGATGGATGTCCCGAGTGAGGACCCCAGTGTCTGAGAGCAGATGTTGTGCATTTCCTGTCTCTGTGTGATTGTAAACGTCAGGCCCCTCGCTGTGTACATATTTCCTCTGACTCCACTGTAATCACAGGCCAAATATGGACCGGACTCCACCACATTTTGTGAAACCGTAGGATGTTGTTTTAGCAATAGTCAAAGTGGTGTTATATATACAAAGATGATCTTTGCACATGTGCTGACCTTTCAAATGCACTTCGCTCTCTTTTGAACATTTAGCTAACATTTATTTAGGTTGTTACTAGTACCATGAACGCAGAGACCCAGAAGAAAAGTGTTATCACCTCTCACCTAATTAATCCAACCCCATTCCCACGGTCTCCCCTCCCCCTCTCCCCCTGCTCCTCCAGCACGGCCAAGTTTTGTGATCCAGCCCCAGAACACTGAGGTGCTGGTGGGAGAGAGTGTGACCCTGGAGTGCAGTGCCACAGGCCAACCGCAGCCCCGGGTCTCCTGGACAAAGGGTGATCGGACACCCCTGCCCAACGATGCTCGCATCAACATCACCCCCTCCGGAGGGCTTTATATTCAGAATGTAGTCCAGGCTGATGGAGGACAGTATACCTGCTTTGCCTCCAATAATGTTGATACCATACACGCTACAGCGTATATTATCGTACAAGGTAGGAAGAATTCATTTTTCTCACTTCAGTTTATTAATAAGTAAAACAGATTTTATGCTCTGAATTATGTTATTTTCTCTGCATGCTAATGTGTTAGCAGTCTTTGAAAGCACTGCAGTTTAAACTGGAATCTTGTCATTGCTTTTAGCTTCCTGCATTTTTTTATTTTACACCTTGTGTTTGTACAGCAGGGTCTCTTTACTGTCCTTTCAATGTTTTCACATGGGGAAAGTCTCTACGTATTTCTACTGTCCCCTCACTTTCCCTCTAGACAAGTAAGCAAAGAATATATAAAGATTTTTACTGCTATTATCCTGATTTATTTCAGAACTTTGATCTGACACAAATTTACCAAATACAAACAAATTCAATCCAAATAAAAGACTCTTGCTTGCACAGTCTCACCTTACTGTAAGGATTCAACTCCTAAGGATACTTGTTCCAGACCCTGCCGATGTTAGCTCTCAAATACCTATAAAATAATAGGAATTATTCTTATTCTGCGAGTGTGTCTCATGTTCAATAATTTTTTAATTTGATATTTGCATTGCTCACATGACTGCTTAGGTTTTCTCTAAGTGACTTATCCCCTGCGCTTACTATATTTTCAGCTATAATTTTTGGGAATCAGGAGTCTTAATAGCATACTGTGGTGTGGCCTTGTGAGTAAAGGCTCCTATGCAGCAAGAATTTATTTTCATACAAAATTTAACTCCTTTTTATTCCCCCCTCTGCCCCCAGCAATCCCCCAGTTTACGGTCACGCCACAGGACCAGTCAGTCCTGGAGGGTCACACGGTGGATTTCCCCTGCGAGGCAAGTGGTTACCCCCAGCCGGTGATTGCCTGGACACGTGGGGGCAGTCCATTACCCCTAGATCGCCGTCACATGGTGCTGTCTTCTGGTACTCTCCGCATCACGCGGGTGGCAGCCCATGACGAGGGCCAGTATGAGTGCCAGGCAGTCAGCCCTGTGGGGACTGTGCGCACGGCTGTGCAGCTCAGCATCCAGCAGAGAGGTGAGGGTGTAGGGTGAATGTAGATGATGGGACATGATAATGATCATGTGTACTTGAAGCCATTACACTGCTGGTTAAGACCCACTGCAGTGGTTAACATGGAAGCCAGTCCGTTCTGGAAGACGGAGGACTGAAACATGGCTGTCATACACAGGCTGTTAGTGTGGGTGCTGAATGGCCCTCTTCAAACAGTCCATGTAGGAGGAGGAGGAGGAGGGGAGTGCTAGGTGGTAAAATGTTAAGAGGGTGGGAGTGGTGCAGTACTCCACATGCAGGTCTGGTATTAAACTGTTAGGATGCATGTATACACTGAAAGACATATAGCTGTGTATGTGTGTGCAAATGTTTGAAAGACAGCATATATAAGTTGGCCTGTGTTACTGCTTCTTTCTTTGTGCAGATGGTTATATTTTGTGTGTGTGGCTGAAATTACAGGCTTGGCGTAGCACAGGAAAGCATGGCAGTCTGTAATCCCGTGATGACACCATGTTTTTCCATGTAGTAATGGCTGTTAACATGGCTCAAAGTACACGTTGCATAATGGTCCCTCATAGTTAAAGTGCTGTACAAGACCACAGCCATACCAGCAGTGTATGATGGCTGCCTTATGGTAAGAGCATTATGCAGAGGAATAGATGAAGTGCTAAAAGACCACTCTGTGTCCCTGACTCCAAGAGGTACTGGCAACACATTGCCACCTCGATCCTGTTTAGTGTGCACTGCACTGAACTCTTTGTTTTAAGTTCAACTTTGATTTAAAGGCAGTTCATTAGTGTCAGACTAGATGTTGAAATTGCCTCCCACTCCACTTTGTGTTCTAAAACTTGCAGGGTTTTTCCCATGGCCAAGTGGCTCACTACTGGCTGCTACATGGGAACCATGAAGGAATTCAAACATGGTGTGTGGGGGGCAAACATGCACCTTCTCCCACCAAACACCACAGCTGCAGAAGGGTTGCATCATGAATCTTAGACATGACATGACACAGTGACTCACTCTGTAACAATGCTTAACACTCTGCTTGTGTGTCTGTGTGTGTGTTTGTGGGCTTGTGATGTAGTCAAGGTGCAGTAAGTGGTTGTTGATCTACTCAATCTTGTTACATAAATGGAAAACGGGTCTTTTCACTTCATGTAATCAATCAAAACAGTGTGTACATATATGTGTGTGTGTACCACATCTGTGAGTTCAATTTCATTGTTGCTCTGGATTTATGGGGCTGATGGTGATGCCGATAGTAGGGAGTAAAGGGTGACCAATTGGACCTTTTATAAACTGTTATAATCGGCGAAACTTGGCTCCGATAGTTGCTGATGGCTGTGCAGCCTCCACCAGTCACAGCGTGATGTAGACCACCGTTTTACATGGAGGCTCCATACACAAAGTCAAAATAATGTGTACCTGAATAATTTATATTTAAAAGAAAGTAAACTTTATATAACATAGGTTGTTGGTTATAGTACAACATTATTAATGCTTTAGACTGAAGACAACTGCTGCTCTGCTGAAAGCATGTTGTCTGTTTTGCTAGTGTAACACTGGTTACGTTAACTATAAACTTAATCGATAAAGTGAGAGCTTTTAAAAACAGCAGAGGCACAGCTCATAAGAGTGCATTAAAAGTTCCGAATGGGTATATACTGTGCAACTTACCAGTCTTAGCTTTGGTAAGCAGGCAAGTCCACTTTGAGGTTGTCGTATCCAGAGTAACATGTCAACAACTTAACGATGCAACTGCCCCACAAAGACGAGCTCACAAGCAGAACTCCAACTCCAACATGAAGAGCAGAAAAAGTTATGTTCACTGAGCTACTCTCTGTTACTCCCATGTGTTGTCTTTTGTTGTTATTTTGATGAGTTATACTGTGATTCTGTGGAAACACTGAACAGACTCAAACACCACAAAGCTCTTTTCCTACCTAGAATCATGTCAAACAGTAAACAGAGTCTACGAATGAGAGCCACAACAGTATATAATTCAAAATGTAATAAGATATCGGCCTTTCCATGTTTATTTTTTATTGTTTATTATATATACTTTTAAAAAAATGTTTTATTCATTGAATTTACAGAAGGACAGGCTAGTTCCAATTTATTACAACTTTGGAATTTTTTTTTTTAACATAATAAAGTGTCACTTTAAGGGTACTGGTATTGTAATTTTTAAAACTATACCCAGCCCTAGTCATGATCTAAACCAAATACCGAATGTCCCCATTAAAAATTAATCAGCTTAAAATATTGATATGACTTGGAGATTCTCCTGAAAATGGAGTGACACAACCAGCTAGATCATTTGTCTCGTCACCAGAATCAACACTCTTTCATTCATTTCCAGTGTTTATAGACGCATGCTTGAGGAAAGCACATTAACCAGACAACAGCCAAAAGTTTAATTCCAGCCTATGTTGATTTATTGTTTATTACAAACAGCGGATAATATGATCTTCCCCTCAGGGATGATTTGTCATTATAACCAGAAAAAGTGACCAGAAAAACAGCTAAAAATGTGGAGCTTTTACCCTTATATTTTTTACATTCTTAGTGTCAGAGCTTAGTGAGTTTGGGTATTTTGCCAACTACAAACCATATGTCAAATTCTGTTCCCTTTTGAAAAATGTTCAACTCACCCTGCAAATAGTACTTGTAAGGTTGTTGTTTTAATTGGACCCAAAAGCAGAGGCAGACACAGAGGGATGGTTTGACTTTAGGTTTATTGCAAGGTTGAGAAGGGATGATGATGAGTGAGGAGAGGGGCAGGCAGGCGGCTGGAGGATTTGGACGACTGAGTCAGGCTGAGCTTGAGGCTGAGGTTTGAAATGGAGAGCCGTGGAGACCCGTCGAGCTGGCACTCGCAATCTAGGCACAGGAGAATAACGTTACGTAAATAAACACAAGAGGCAAAGTTAACACTAGAGAAATAACTTGAGTACAAGAAATACTGAGCGGCCAGAGAGTTGATACCACGGCAGCAGGTGAAACAATCTGGCGACAAGTGGATGAGAGACAGTCTTATAGTTCCTGGGTGTGGAGATTGCCTAGGTGCTAGGAGGAGGAGAAGCCACACACACACACAGTGGAAGGAGGAGACAAGGGAAAAACAGCAAACACTAGGAAACAACTGAGAGTCACACCTGGTGCCGTGACAGTATTTCCTGTATCGTTGCCCTCTGTGTGTGGAGTTAAAATGAGTTTGGGCAGATAAAGGTAAGGAGAAAACCCTCGGACTTTGTTGTCGTAATACAGCCATGTTTCCAAATCTCTGCAGTTAATTTAGTAAGTCCATCTGTTATCATAACCATTAAAAAAAAGACTACATAACCCGCATTGTAATATGTAGTGATTCCTCCTTTAATCCCAACCAACATTGTAACCAGCCTACTGCCACTTTGCAAAAATGTCCTCCTACTGAAAACCTAAAACTCAAGCTGGTTCTCGCAAACTGCAGCACACACACACACATACACATATACCCTGCCCTTGGTGTCCCTGTATCCATGCTAAAATCTTATCCAGAAGGAGGAAAGACACACACACACACACACACACACACACACACACACACACTTTGTTTGTGTTGGCTGCTGTCTTTGTAGGCAGGGATTAAACTCATATGGATGCAAAGCACAGCGAAGCAGGGGAACAATCTGATGAGCAAGAGACATAGCGAGAGACAAAGAGAGAGAGAGAAGTGCATCTGTGTCCCAGACTTAGATATATGGGGCTGTAAAACCTCCATCGTGCTACTCGACCGTATTTACATACCATTCCAGTAGCCAGTGTACCGGCTTGTTGCTCAAGGTCAAACGCACATAACTTATATCCTTTAAAAAGAGAGGAAGGCAATATACACCTTACAGTCTCTGCATCTCTGTCTTCCTCCCTCTATGTCAGTAGTTAATTGATACTATAGGGAAGTATACAGTGTGTAAATTCTAAAGTGGTGAGTATATTTTAATATGCTCCTATGGTGTGCTGATTTATGTGTTTGGGAGTGTGTGTGTGTGTGCATGAGAAAGACAGAGAGGTGGTGTCTGTGAGCTGGTGTGAGTTTTCCCAACAAGGTGTGTGTGTGTTGGTACTTGATCACATTGTGGAGACATAAATCTGATCACTCACATTATGGGGACTTGCCACCCATTTGGGAAAAAAAATGTAATTTTATTGTTGTTTTTTGTTTTTGTTTTTTTTTGTTAAAGGTGCACTATGCAGGATTTTTCTAAAAACAAACAAACAAACAAAACAATGTGTAGAATCATTCCAAATCTGCAGCGACTGTACAGGAATCTTACTTTTATTATTTTGCTGTGTTTGTGATGTTTCTGGGCAGCGACGATTCTGGAGAAAAACAATTGATTGTCTCATTCCCAGGTCATCAGATACAGACACTTTGGGTTCAGCTATCTTTCTCCAGCACTGCACCTGGTGTGTTCACAGAATCCACGGTCCTCATTTCATTCTAAAAGGCACTGTTAAGCTCAACAGGAGCTAATCTGAGCCTTCTACTCACTTTATTTTCTTGCTGAGCTGCAGCTGAGGGATACGTCCTGTGCATGTGTTGCCAGTACAAAACACCAGTGACATAGCTAGGGCTGTTGTTTTAAAATCGCAAATAGCCTTTAAATTAGAGCAATTTCCAACCACAAGAGCTATCTAAAAGAGGAAAAATAATGAACATCAATTTTGCCAGCAGTCAAGTTTACGTTTACTCAGCTGTAGCCAATTAACCTCCATTCAATTACTTAGTAAACTCAATAAAAGGCCTTGCAATTGTTTAGTTAATATGCTTTCTGCATGCTGGTGTCTGTACTGTTTGGCCTCAGACAAATGGTGTCCTAGAGGAAGAGCAAAGTTTATAAAGTTTCTCCTAACACAACAACTCAAAACGTTTTTAATACTTTCTCCATGGGTGACAAAGAAGTAGCCTATTGTTTGTTGTTGACTGTATATCTAATATTTGACATGTTTACCATTAATAAAATGTCGTCTTCTTCCAGAAATGTAGTGTAAATGGTGAAATTGGTTGAAAAGTGTGTTCAAATAGTTGCTAAATTATGGTGTAAAAACAGGGAGTAGCAGACAGACTGGTAGAGTAATGCTGTGACAAACATACACTTTTTGCAAGAAAAGCACCAAGAATTTGCCGTAGTAGTTCCGAAAAATATAATTTTTTTTCCTGGCTTAACAACTTTCAACATTGCATTGATGTGTTCAGTTCAGTGGTGAAATACTGTAAGTCGAAACACACAGTGTGTTATTTAGAACATCTGCTGCTTACCTTGGCAGGTAAAAGAGCCCAAACATGTAATTTGCATTAAGTGAACTAAATGGAAATTAGACGTAGTGTTTCATGTGTATTAAAATCATGGCCTGTTTTTTTTTCTCAAAAAAGAGCAACAGAGTGACAAGTAAGATCGTCAGTATCATTTAAAAAAAAAAATCTTTTCAGCTCAAGAGCTCTGAATATGGACCTCCATATGACTGCTGTTTGTCGTCTGTCATGCTACTGTGTCATCAGGGGATTTTAAAACATTGTTAGATGTGACTTATGAACAGTTTGTCATTATAACCATAACTGGACAGCAGTACCTGTTATGAATGCATATATGGTACATTTGTGTGACATTATTATATTTTAGATTACTGAGTCATTCTAAGTAGCCCATTACTAATATAATGTGTTAAGTGTAGACTAAATAGGCTACAAATACAGCTCTTGAGTGTATTTTAAAGAGAAATGAAAACAATTGCAATCAAATTAAAATTAAATTAAATTAAATGGCAGTCAAATACAATATTGTAAGATAAATCGCAGTTATATATTTTCCTTGGTAGTTGTGTGTAGGTGTATAGACTTCATGATACACTTAGCTAGGCTCCAACGTGTGGTTGGGGATGCTTGTTACATTCTCTTCGGGGTTGGTTGCCACATGTGTCACAGTATTATTGTTGCTCTTTGTGTGGTTCTTTATATGGTTATATAAGGATAAAAAAGAATGCACTTATAGAAATGATTTATGACCAGATAGGCTGGTTATTAAATTTATTTTTAGGACTGTGTCATTTTTTTATTTTTTCACATTAAATGACATAGGGACAACCAACCCCATAAAGGGCTTTTCCACTGGCACTTTTGGCTGTGCCGAGCCAATCTGCGCTGATTTGCTTTTCCATTACCAGTTCAACTGCGCCGAGCGGTGCTTGAATGGACTACCTCCAGAGCAGGGCCAAAGCCAGCCTGGCCCGGGCCGCGGTCGATGACATGTCACCACCCGTGATGACCCCATTCTCCCCCTCAAAAATGAGTGTTACGAGTCTCTACTCATGTCTATGCAAGAGACTAGAGAGAAAGACGTTTTTAAAAGTAGAACTGAATCTCTGTGGTTTGAAGTTTAGTTTCTCTCCTGCACCGCTGTTTGTACTTTCAGATATTTGCCGTGTTTTACTGTTTCATCATGTTCACATTCATCTGTATGAATCGTGTTACGTTCTGGTGAAAACCCAACATTTCCTGATTTTGTTGCTTCATAATAAATTTAGATGATAAAATAGCAGGGGACCTTTATTGTGAAGAAGTTATCGGAAATTATATGTGTTTAACAGCGAATTAGCAGAACTTTGTGAGCGGCTATTCTTTAATGCTGCAGAGAAGAAGACAACAAGTATAAACCGCACAGTGAGATATTAGATGAGGAGCTCCAGACAACAGATATTTTACTGCTCCTCTTTGGCTCTCTTCCAACAGGTTAACAACTTGTTTTACCTGCCGTGCTGTGTGACGGAGAATCAAAGCAAAAGTAACGGAGAAAATGAAATGTGTTTATCCACCGTTTTACAGTCGCTTTTTTATGTCACAGCCTCGATCAACCCACTGCTCCTAAACGATAAACACTTAAGGCAAGTGCGTCATCAGTTAAATACGCACCTATAAACGTGTAGCCCTGCTTTAACAGAAATGGACATCTCTGCTACGCTTGGCTCGTGCCGAGTCATACCGAGCCAAGCCAGGCCCGCACATGTGTCTATGAAAAAGACCCAATATTGTTTGACTACCAAGACCACAATGGGGATGGTTGTCACAGGGGCACAAGACACATTTGACAGTCCATATCTTTTTAACAGAATAAGCTTAATAAAAGTAAGGTCACTCCATTCCTACCTGACATTTTAGGCTTCCATTACACATTGAGGGGGAATCTATTGAAGGATTTAAATGAAATTTAAGTGTGATAACCAACCCCCTTCTCCCCGACACATGGCATATATTGTTATAGATTTGAAAAACCAAACCTATCATTTAAGGTTAGGGTAAATCTCCAGAAAATTAAGTCAATGTGGTGTCCCCCTTAGTATTGTTGTTTGGTGTTTGTGTGTATGTGTGTGTCTGTGCATCTCAAGCCCATGACTTCACACTCCTGAGGAGGGCAGTAAAAGCTGTCCCCCAGCAGCCATGAATTTACAGTCCTTATAAACACTCCACCCTTCCTCCCCCTCTCTGCTCCACCTTTTCTAATTGGACTATGCATATTTGAAACTCAGATTAAATCCAAGAGCCAACTTTAACTTTGTCTTCCCTCCCTTCCTCTGTCATTTCTTTTATCTCACGCAAACACTCTCACCTATCATACACACCCTCTCTCAAACACGGGAATTGTTGCTGCCACTTCATGTTGAAAAATGAGTCCCAAGAAAATGGAGTGATCTAATTGATGAACGCCTTTAATGAATGACATTGTTTTGTAAACCTTTAATGACAGCAGCTTTAAAGCTGTGATGGGCTCAGACATCGAAACCTTCAGCCAGACCACATCTGTACCCTGTGACATTTTACATCCTTTTACCCAGATTAGACACAGAGTTTTTTTCTGGAGCTGAAAAGTCACACTAAATCAAAACCTTAACAAGGATATACGGAGCAGCTTTTCCTGGCCAAGGTTATGTTTAACTTATTGCCGGGTCTCTGACTGCACTGAGATATTGCTTTTAAAGTCGACAGGAGTCAGAGTTAAAAGCACTGCCTTTCTCACTTGGGTTGTTTCTCCCTTTTCTTATTCCATGTAGTTGTGTCTCTGCCTGCTTTTAGCTGCTGAGCCTCTCCAAACTTAGAAGAACAAACAACAAAAGCATACAAGTGATCCAATCAACACCAAGGGAATTATGAAGCAACAGTTTGTGCTCCAGCATGTCGGGTCTGGTTATGTCCCTATGGCTCACGCACAAAATACATATTTTAAGTAAAGCACAGTGGAGAATCACAACTCCAAGAAGCATGCAGTGAGGAATCGGTACTCTGCAGAAAGTAGTATTCAGGGAGGAATCAAAGCTATGTGTATGCAGTAAAAGCTACCTCTTCTTTAACACCAGAAAGGCAACCCTTCCTGGATCCCACTGCTGTGTTTGAAGACTAGATTGACAGAATTGGGCTGCTGGATTTGTCAATAAGTACTAACCATGCAGAGCTCAGTTGTATGCTATTGTCACTCTTTTGGGCAATTAATGATTAGCTTCTGCAGCCTAATTTATACAGGTTACACAGTGTTTTGAAGTTATTTTTTTTCATGAAGACAGCAAGTAATATGACACACGCTTGTAGTAGTTTATTTTGAAGTACTCACAAGGGCGCATATTTATTAATCCATGGCTGAAAGTAGGCCCTAACAAATTTCCTCCTGTTTGAGTGATCTTTTCTAAAAACTTCAGTGCCCAGCTGTTTGGGGAAATTACTGAGCCTTTTTATAATGGATCTGGAGCACCTGTATCATATTTATGACCCGGATCACTGACAGGGTATGAAAGTCAGAAAGTATTGAGACAGACTAACATTACACTAACGTAACATTACGGCATTAAAATGTCTAAAAATGACTTGACCTTTGTTAGATATTTTATTGAGTTTGTACTTACATTATATTAAATGTTTCCAACAATGTTCACACCTTGAGAAATCTGTAATTTTATTCAAGGTAACGTTGCATTTTAGTTGTTGGCAATAACTTCCAGGAGAGGTGAAGAGCGTCAGAGAGATGCCGATTTTTAACATGATACTGCTTTATTCAGAGTTTTTACCGGTTTTAATTACCAGGTCCATTTGTTTTTGAGAGGAGGAGATAATTCAAAAGAACCCTAATCTAGAAACAAGCTAAGCTAACATTAGTGGCCATTCGACTCACAGCTTCTCCTGACCATTAACTGTATATAAAGCTGGACGACATGAGAGCTCCTCAAAAGTGAAGAACATCTGGATGGCTCCCTGGTGGCTGGCTGCAGTATAGGTCATAAATCCCGCCTCTCAATGTTACCAGATAGGACATGGGCCAAGCTAAAAACTCAAAGTACACATTAAATAAAATGTTTTCCCAAAGATGGTTTCTGTCATTTTAGGTAGTTCTTACGCTGATGTATGTTCAAGTGTTCATTTTTCTCATCAGTTTGGTTTTAATGAGTTATTTAATGTTATAAAATGGGGGTGAAACGTCATGATTGACAGCTGAGTCAATCATGACGTTTCACCCCTGCTCGCGATTGAGTCAGGTGGGTGTATGGGTGGGAACTTGATACCGCAGCTCCACCACCCGATCACTACTGTGGCTCCAAATGATGTCACCAGCGCAAGATGGCAGCGCTCGTATCCAGGATATTTTGGCTTCATTTTTGTACAATGGGAGGAAGTGGAGTCGTGTAGTGCATCTTCATTTATGCCAATGCTCCTGACGCCCTGTGTACGTCGTCGGAGAAACACTAATTCTTTACGTGAAATTGCTCAGGCTTCAACATTAATGCTTGCCCGGGGCAAGTAAACTCTGTGTTCGAGCAAGTGGAATACCTCATGCAGTTGTCCAATCAAGCAAGTGAAAAATAAACGTGATGTCTAATGTAATGCTATCTGAAAATAAAATGAGCTGAAGTGGAGCTTCCCAACTGAGCTGTGTGCACGAGTCCATCTCACAGCATAATGTTAGTAACATTAAATATCTCTGGAATGTTGCATATGAGAGACTTAGGCTACTTTCTTTTTGCCCAGAAGCTGTACTGTGCCGGTACAACAAGGGCTACAGTGTGATCCTGTCCCATTCAGAGGCTTTGTAATCCAGCCTTGGCTGTCCACAACACTGAATGTCATCTGTAATTATTTATCCTGAACCAGAAACTGAACCATAAGCAATGATAAGTGTTTATTAACAAATTAAGCAAAAAATAAATGTACTTACTACAAAACTACCAATTAACAGAAAGTGAGTATCAATAATAAAAAGGAAGCCGATTCAAAAACTTAACTCTTAAAAATAACAACTCAGAGTGAGGACAACAAGACTATAACAAAAACACAACACCCTCCCTCCCTCCCTCCCTCCCTCTCTCCCTCCAGGCAAAGGGAGTACAAGCGCCCACACACAGCTCCACTGCTGAAAGGCTCTCTGGCCCTGAACTGCAGCTCTCTCCTCATTTTATTCTCTCAGCCTGATGAGTTAAATGAGGACAGGTGCTCTGAATCTAGGAGGGCAGTACCTGGAGACAGAAGGAGAGAGAGCGCAGCACCAGCACACACACGCTACACGTAACAGTATTGAAAACAGTTATGGTTGTTGTTAGCATCCACGAGCAATCCTATGAAGCCTTGGTTGAGTCCGTTGACCAATGAGAAGCTGGGTTCCTGACTTGTTGGCCAATCAGAGCACCCACTGGCTAATATTTTCACCTAGCTGCACATTATGCACTAGTGGGAAACACTATAGTGGGGAAGGAAGTCGGTGAACATGACTTAATACATGACCTCTGTGAACATTTCTGCCTGAGTCACGTCAGATTTTCATCAATAATGTTGGTTGAATAACAATGACGACTCCCATGATCCCACGCGACTAACATCTTTTGTTTTGAATGATAGACCCCTAGCTGCAGAAACTACATACTGTGTGTTTAACTTGTGTGTCACATTTTATAATTCATTCCTTGTTGACACTTACATACAGGATACACGCTGCACAGATCTGTACTTCTGCGTGCATTCCAAGACATGATCTGGATGCAGATGTTTCAAATTGGTTTATCTGTGGTATTAGTCAAGGTACTCTATTTAGCAGCCTGTGCAATCTGAGCAACAAGCGCCATTACCTTATGTCTGCAGCATTAGTGGGTGAGCCTGTATGCATGCTTGACGAGCATCTGTATTCTAATTGACTGTGACTTTGTGGTTGTGTGGATTTACAGCGTGCTGTGGGAGCCCATGGGGGATGGCAAGCGTGTGATTTCATTGGCTGATAACCACGCATTACTCTGGGACCTGCAGGAGAGCTCCACACAGGCCACAGTAAGTCTCACACAGACACACACACACACACACACACACACACACACACACACACGCGTGCGCGCACACACAGTCAACCATATATCCATATCACACAATAGCTAACTCATTATTTGATAACAACCATATCGTCTTGGTGTTATCAGATGCACACATCCTCTCTCTGCGACAACAGCAGCGTCCACTCTCACACAGTCCTACACACACACACACACACACACACACACACACACACACACACACACACACACACACACACACACACACAC
>JBBPCS010001869.1:0-14380 GCA_037974645.1 Hollardia meadi
CCCTGTGTGAGAGGGAGAGATGGGGTGCAGAGGTGAGGTGGGGAGCCAGATGGTTCAGATGGACTTGAGGCTGGCAGAGAGCATGGAAGGCCTGGAAGAGATGGCTGAGGGTTGGGAACTAGATGTGCAGTTCCAAGAAGGAGAGGAGGGCTTGGTAAGGAGCGATGGGTGTGTGTGATGTGATACAAAGCAGCCTTTCTCCTCTACCTCACACACACCGTGCCTGCTTTTGGCAGACATCCCTAGAACAACTGTAACTTACTGTAGCTACCCATGGTCAGATGCCAAAGACACACTTACAAATACACAAAGCACACACACACAGCAAACAGACTAAAACCCATGTACATGACACTTACAAGTGAATAAATCTGTCTGTTTCCATTCATTTTAGGCTGTTGCACGACTGTAGGAAACTCCTCCATCCAATTCAAAAGAAATGCCAAAAACCCATTAAGAAACCTCACACTCACAGTGAAAATACAGGGGGATTAACATAATGTCTCTAATTAAATCAAAGCCCGTCACTTGATTACAGAGCTTACAGTTTGGGCTTATTGCTCTTTGCAAATATTTGCCCACAAACACTCTCAGACACACACAGACGAGCGAGCTCAGCAAGGAGCGGTGCACGATGAAGTGGAGGAATGTGTTTTGCCTCAGATATGGCTGTGTATCCTGTATCACAGGAGAGCGAGTGCTGTTAGCTTTAGCACACCTTCGACTGAGGCAAGCAGGTCTGGTGTAACTTAGGCTACCTAAACAAGCTCACAGCTGAACTAACATACACACACAGATGAACACACACACACACATTTCAACTGCTGACTGCTTCTTCGTGGAAGGATATACCAATACTGATTACAATGCTACAAGGAGACAGAAAAGAAATTCAAATAAAGAAAGGACACATTAATGTTGATGATGGAAAAAGTCTAGATCCAGGTAAGCTGGGGGATTGAAGCTAAACTTTACACTGCACATTGTTTTTCTGTCCCAGTATAAATAAGACAAACCTTTGTTCTTACTACAAATTCATCATCTGGGTTGAGATTCATCATCCTATCCTGAGTGCACAGGAAGATACTGGTTCACTGTCCGAGAGGGATTAACTGCTCTCAATGTGGCCTTTGCCCTCCAGGACCTCCTACATTTAGAAGGCATGAGGTTTGTGAGGTCTAAATATCTGTTACCAGGGCTGATATTTATAAGGCTTTACATACATAGGAAGGAAAATGCAAGGGACCAAACTGAATCATCTGTAAAAGCTATTTCTGTGCCATTGCACCATCGCAGTTTCAAACAGAAACAAAAGTTGCACTGATCTGGGCGGACAAACTAACTTGTGATAAGTCCCACTCAGTCAATCGGTCGAGGCAGCTTGACCAGCGATCCGAGCTCAGATGAACAGAGGCTGCATGGATACCGACCAATAGATATTTAAGGTCCGCCTGTGGTGTGCAAAACTATCTGAGGCATGGCCGCAGCTAAGTTTAGGCTTTGGGAGCGTGTGAGAGGTCAAACATGAGTCCTGCATGAGGCAGCAAAAAAACTCCCACCTGACCCCCCACGTGATCTCAGCCTCGTCTGAAAGGGTCAGAGGTTGAGCTTTTATGACTGCAACATTTTAGGATCAACAGAACGCCGAGTGATATACAAGTACACAAAACAGCTTAAACAGACTCAAAGAGTGAACTTTGGACTATAATATTGTTGCTCTTCACCAGATAATTTTGGGTGTCTTTAACCGCAGTTGCTCTATAACATGTTTTCCACAGGTTCAATGAATAATGATGGGTCAGTTCTGAGTCATCATACCTTACGAATACAACAACTGCAGCATAACCCAAAAAGAGAATCTCTTTAGTCTTTCATTAGACAATATCATCGGTATGATCAGCGGCCAGAGCTGTAGCAGCTAAATGTCCCTGCCTGCATCCCTTCTGGGTAGAGCAGAGCTATGACAGAGTGAGGTCACACACACAATGTATTGTACTTTCACAAACAATGACTGACTTACAGAATGAAAAGCTCAAGACAAATCCTGCTTTTATTACTTGGGCAAAATCAAATGACCTCAGGAACCCTTTTATCAAATGTCTACACTGAACTCTGGCAAAGCCACGATCTATGTATTCAAGGCCAGTCTGGAGACTAAAATTAGGCCAAGGAGAAAGTGCCCATCCACAGCCCTCTGGCTATCGGTGGGGAGAAAGGCCCAGAGCCTGAGAAGGGGAAGAAGGCTAAGAACCTGGGGCCATATTCACAATTCGGCCCCATTATTAATACAGCCCCGGGTTCTTAGCCTGATGTTGTATTCACATTCTGAGAATACTCTCAGAGAGCGCCGAACTTAGACTGAACACTCCTAGTCCTAACTTAGGAAACTTTTAGAGCAACTCTGATTAAGAAAGGGAAAGAGACTTTTATCCTGGTGAGGTGGGTTGAGTCTGTTATGACACATTCTCTTCAAGTCGAGAGGCAGGCTTGGGAGAATACAGCGCAGCAGGTCCGCCTCATTCCCACTGGTTGCGCGCACCAGTAGGGAGTGAGAAAAGCAACGCTATGTGTTGCACTCTACAGCATGAGGGAAGTGCTGTAATTGTTTGCGTGATAACTCTGCTGACAGGAGGCTGCAACAGTTCCAAGTCATCTGTGCTGCACTGTTGCATTTTTCCAGTGGACAATACATTACCTCACTGTCATTCATCGTTTGGAGAATATTTCTCCTACCTCGTCGTCTGACATTTTCTCCTCTGCCGACGAAACTCTTAAGCCTTTTCTTCACCTTATTAGCTCTCTTAAGGGCTAAGATGCTTTGTGAATAACTCATCTTTGTCAGGATCTAGTCTTAACTTTAAGGGGAAATTCTTAGAAAATGCCATAATTCTAAGAAAGTTCTTAGAATACAGTGTAAAGGGTGTTTTGCCCACATAATATATAATTCTAAGAATTTTCTTAGAATTTCACCGCTGGGAGCAACTCCTTGTACATAAAAAGCAAATAAGAAAAAAAAAATGTGTGTGTGTCCGCGTCTGTGGTGACAGGAAGTACAGTATGTGTGTATGTGCCTATTAATGGCAGTGGGTTCAATGACATCATGTTGTCTCCCCCGATGGGAAACTGTAATTGCTCAAGACCATTTCCTGTTTCCCATTAGCCACCTCTCTTCTGAGGGCAATCCTGTATTATGCGGGCAAAACACCCTTTACACTTTGATTACGACCAAAGAAAAAGCACTGCACCTATTGGCCTCATAAGAGAGGAGGGAAAGACGATAGAAAAAAGTGCATTACAGCCAAGAATGCAGTCATTCATATTATATTAAAGACTTGTTAAAACCTGAAGAAAAGTTACTTCATACTGAGCTTGAAAAAACACAATGGTTGCTCTCTCTTCCCTCCTGACACAACAATTATCCATGCCTGAGGAATGCTCAGGACGTGCGTGAACTTATCACTTTTGACATTTTCTTTAAAAATGGACAGACTGAGATGAGCAGTGCAGAAAAACAAACAAGATGTCCTTCTGTATATGTTGTAATTGTATATATGTATGTGTGTGCTTTGGGTGGGAGTGGCTTTCAGAGGCTTTTCACGTTGCCTCGGGAAAAAGCAAAAGCAGGAGAAAAGGGTTTACGGTGTAAGAACTGTGAGTCGTGATGACCCAGCAGGGCATTCGTGAAGGAGCAAAAAACATTCATGGCTAGCTGAAATTACAGTTAGACTGTGGGCCGTTCAGCACAGCGACATACAAAGAATCCCTGTGTCATAAACCCACCCAGGCAGAGGAGACATGGGGGGAGAGAGGGGAGGAGAAGGCGACTGAGTGAGCAAGCATGTGAGCAAACAAGTGAATGTTTACCAGGGAAAATACTCATAGGAGTTGAAGACAACTTTGTATTCAACTGAAATTCTCACCGAGTTATGTAATGCCTCCCTCTCTGCAGCTGACACCGACCTCTGAACTCCCTTTGAAGGAGGAAAAGCGACAAGAGATTTTTCCCACTGTGCTAAAAAGGGGCTGTTCATCTTGTTGTTATACGTCCCTACCATGGAAATAAAACTGGAAACAATTCAATGAAATGCTTCAATGCAACAAAGATCTTCAGACAGAAATATTTGTTATCTACATTCCAGGATGACGCCCTAGATTCAATATTCGGACAAAGTACCGCTTTTCAGATTATGTCTCAGCTGTAAACAAGTAGCTTCATCAAAGGAGGCTCTGTGACACTAACTAATAAGTAGATTAGGGCCCAATCAACTTTTTGGTAAAAAAAAAATACCTTGTGACAGCTGGTTGTTGCTGTGCATTAAAGGCTAGAGGCTCCATAAAAGTGTCAGGGAAATCCCTTTTATACTGTAACTTTGAGCAAAAATGACTCCTAAGTTTAATTAAAACATGGACCAACATATTTAGGGAACCATAGCATCCCAGAAAGAGAGCAGAGTAGGCCTCACACCAGCTGAAGATGGCGGGAGTGTGTGCCATTTCATAGTCACATATCTCCCGTCTTATGACGCCTGGCACACTCCGTGGCACTTGGCACAGGTAGATAAAGGAAGAAACACCTCCAACATGAAAACAACACCAGACTTCTAGCAGGTACAAGGCACCACTGAGTGATATCACCTCTCTTACAGCACCGGTGTCACACTGCTGAAGGCTTTTTGGACCGGATTTCAGTTGACATGAGAAGTCTGCTTTTTCCATGCAACAGCTGCAGCACAGACAGCCAATATCTTTTTAGATTATGGAGCCAGAAAATAAAGTATATTAGAATTTCCCTTTGAAATTCCTGTAGCATTTCCAATGGCCACGTGTCTCCTTTCAACTCTGTTAAAAATGTAATAAACATATTCTTTAGCCAACTCCTAAAAGTGTTAAATGAACAGAGATTGTGGAGATTTGGGAAACAAAGGTAGATACTGCATTAATGATAACCGTATGGAATGGCTTCTTTCTCTGTACTAGCCTACACACACACACACACACACACACACACACACACACACACACACACACACACACACACACTGACTTATGAGGCCCATATGTGCAGCTGTGGACTGTGCGTGAACCCCAGTCGGAAGACAGAAGGAGAGATGGATGGCATGCAGTGTTTTCTACTTGCTGTCAGTGAGGGATTTGCCATCTGTAAAGGGGGAGACCACACCAGTGTCAGCTCGACTTGTTTGTCACATAGAAAAGATTCTTCAACCAACCCCTCTGTAAACTTTACAATATGCAGAGGCACAGCTGCAGACTCAGTCCGTTAACACAGTGATGCACTATACTTTAGGGGGTGAGACGGGTCTGAAAAAAAAGATTATAGTAGAGAGCCTGCTTGTATTCAGGGTGGATTGCCAATCAATCAACAAAAAGAAAGTAAAACAGTCAGACACATGATTACACAAGCTTCTCTCACTGACACACCCCACAACCTTGAGATTCTGCAGAAAAACTAGTGAGAACAGCAAATAAGAGCAACAAAAACGCGTGCAGAGGGTCAAGATGCAAGTGATGGTCAACTGGAAATTGAAATAAACTTTCACCTGTAAACTGAGTGCAATCTGACGGATGTACATCATGTTGAGGTCCTCCAGTATCCACAGTTTTTCCTCCATGTTTGCGAATTTATCAACTGGCATCCTTTAGGGCAGATATCCACAGAGTTATTTCTTCTCGGACTTGATGATCTGGCTCAAACCGCTACCCCGCAGGTACCGGGGACAGAAAGTTCATCATGACAATTCCCTGTTCCGTCGCGACTCGTACAATCAGTGCGTAAAACGATGCGTAAAAGTTCCGCTTCTCGGCCAAAACAAGAGTGGTCGCTCCGAGAAAACAGCCAGAGGTGGTGTGGATGACAGCATCGGCTACACTGTAGTTACCCTGTCTACTGAAAAAAAAATCCTCCAACCCGTTCACGGCGCGTCTTCTTCTCTACTTTTCTCCGGGCAACAAAAATCCTCTCAAACACCCACAGCCAACACCCAGCGGTAGCGGGGAAAGAATGGAGCCTTTTAAAATGCAGTTCTTCTCTTTGTGTCCTTGTGTCCCAGTTGTGAATGCCGTCTGTCCTCTGTGTGACAAGAGACCTCTCCACAAAAGGGCATCGCCTCTGCGGGAGTGATCGACACAACTAGTCCACTGTGTGCGCCCTGGCGCTCCCCAACTCGGCGCTAAATTAACCCCTACGGCGCGCCTCTGGTGATGGTAATGAACTTTTAAAAACGAGAAAGCAAAAGAGAGGGAGGTATTACTGTAGCAGCCCCCACGCCCTTTTAAACAAACAAATAGCAAATGCCACACCACCACAGAAGCATAACGGGGTGGGGAGCTTTGTTCTTTTTAATGGCTTGATAATAAATGGAGAAATTAGAACCGTGTCAGCTGGCGCTCGTCAAGTGGGGAGGCAAGAATGAAAATTAACTCCCAGAGAGATGTTATCTGTCACTAACCCGATTCAGAAAAAGTTTAGGCTATATGTGATACCTCTAAAAACTTGTTTGGAAATAAAGGAAACAAAAAAGTGTTTTTTAAAAAATAAAGATTGAAAGGATTTATCCAAATGCAACTTTGTGCATATTTGAATGTGCAGTTTTGTAGGTCACAGGGTCACAACCATTGGGCAACTTCAAATGCACATTTCATAACTCAGATCCCCAGTGTCACAGATCGTTTCAATCTTTTATCTTTTAAATATTCATCTAAGTCTCTCCTGGCACTCCAACAAAAATATCGGCTCCCAAAAGACAACTCAACTTTACATTCAGTGTAGAAATATTTCCCTACTTAAAAAAAACAAAACATTTAATGTTGTGAGCCAGAACAAGCACTTTTCTTTCCCATCACTCCAGCTGTTTGGTGGTCAGTTTCCTCTGCCCTCATAACAAGAGAATTCCAAAGTTTACTCCAAGTGAAGTATTTTAGCCATAATTGAACTGATGGTTCCACTTCTGTCCTCTGGGAAAAGTGGTTTACAGCCAATCTGCCTTTGCTTCTCAGTAAATACATGACAAGTAAGTGCAGAGAGCATTCATCCTGTTCTCCGCTTCAGCGCCTTAATCCTGGACCTGATGCAGCTGTGTGTGTGTGTGTGTGTGTGTGTGACAGAGTGGGGAGATGTTGTGTGTAATGTGTGTATCCTTCCTTGTGGCGTGGATGCAAACCACAAGCTGACCCCTCCACAGGCAATCGGCGTCACATTGCGCACTGCTCACTGAGGCACATTAGTTAAAACACAAACATTCTTCTGGTATTTAGGGGAGTGGGCCAGGGGATTTCAGAGGCTCACTGACTGATTTCAAGAGCTCATCACACGAGGAAGAAGATCAATCAGAAAAAACTGTAGAAAAGAACTTATGATGTGACTTTTGAGACCACCCCTCTCCACACACATGCCCACATGGCACTCCATCACCCTGAAAGCACGTTCTCTAAACTCTTTTACACAGGCAAACAGTGAAAACAAAGGAGCTGTTAAAAGCCCTTTCACCTCAGAGGAGGGGAGGAGAGGAGCCAGGGGTGCCAGTAGCAAGCCGGGTCATTTCCCCAAGAAAAGCCTCCACCCTCGAGAGTTTAAATCACCCGGCTAATCTGTCGCAGACACCAACATACACACGGTAAGAGAAGAGATTTATTGTTCTTGAGGTGGAAAGAGAAATAGTTGAGGTGAATGCACAGAGGAAGGGTTAAGGGTGCTCATGAAACACTGTGGGACTCCTGTGCAATTGTGTGTGTGTGTATGTGTGTGTGTGTGAGCGCATGCATTTGATTAACAGTTCACTGTGTGTAGAGTCATATCCAGTCCATCCCTGCTGAAAGCCGATCTTGGCATGCTGCTGAACTGGAAAAATATTCGCTTAAGGAGAACTTCAACATTTTACTGAATTGTGTTAAAATACACTTAACTCCTTTAATGAAGTGCTACAGTTTTTCCTCTTCTAACTTTGTCATTGATAGATGTGGAAGTTTTTTGGGGTTTTTTTAAGAATGAACAAGCAACAGGACAACAGGTTATTATTCCAGTGCCACTTAATCCACTTAGCTTTTCTTTAGTCTCTTGATTAAACCAGCAGCAAGTCCTTGAAGTAGAACACGCTGCAGGTAAATCTCCCTGCAGTAAAACACAAAAACTGACACCTTATGACAAAAGCCTAGAGGCTGAACAAAAGCAGACTGAAAACATCTATTATCTCAATGACAGGGCACGGTGGCTGGCTGGCAGGCAGGCAGGCAGGCAGGCGGGCGACTAGCTCAAACACAGGATGAGGAAAAATCAGGTATTCAGAGACAGTGGATTAGCAGTCAGTGGAGAGGCCCGACAGCTTGAGGCCTGACTGGGATTTTGCTATGTTAAAATGATGACTACCTACTGATGGGATGTGGATTAGCAGCTTGTGACTAAAAGCTTGCTCTGACTGTAAGAGTGGCCAGATGTACTAATTGGCCACCACGAGGGAGGAGTGGAACCAGTATATTACACAATCTGTTAATCCAACACCAACTCTGCAGTTTTGAAAACAAGGAGGATTAGGTAAACAGAACACGGACGGGAATCGCTTGTTCCACGAAAAGATTAGAAAAATCCTTCCTCGCCAAACACACACACACCCTTGTGTAATAGGTTATGAGGGGGTTGGACTGCTTTCTAGACAATAGCCGGTGCATTTTGTTTTTCTGAACGGATGTGTGGAGGAATATGGAAAACTTCCTGTCCATTCAGCCAATCAGCTGGAGGAAACATGCTAGAGTCGGAGCTGAGGGTCACTCTGTCAGTCAGTGGTGCCACACCGATGAGATATGACAGATTGTGGTTATATATATTGTGCAGTGGAGGAAAGAAAAGGCAATATTTAGTGTACATTTTTAAATTAATTTCTAAAACATGAGGTTTTGGTCAGGTCAGGTGGACAGTGGTGATGTTTTGGGCAATGAAGTCTGCTGAGACAAATGGACTCTATACCCTTCACTGTAATATAGTGTTGGTCATCATTTTCTGTCAGCTTTACTAACATACAAATGCACTCGCAGAGATCTAGGAACACAACAGGTCAAGTCTGATGGGGCAAGAAAAACAAGCTTTCAGATGCTCAAACAGGTTGTAAACAACAACAACGTTTCAGCCAGATTTTCAAAGCCACTTTAGTTGGAGGGAGATCCACCTGAAATGTTAGTAATAGCATTTGGCAGTAGTAACCCACATTGCACAGGAAACTATGCTTCTGTTAACTCTGATGCATATTTACATTAAACACTTTGGGCAATAGCTTTTTCTGTTTGCCTTAATTTTCTCTTCCAAGTTTTTCTAACCTGGGGGTTTGTTTAAAATGATCGCCTTCAGTTTTTCTGCTTCTCAAAAGTCTTTTTAGGGATTATGCTGTGTTTCCAGATCTTTGCAATTAACTTGGTGAATTGAATGTCATTACTAATGAAAGCTATGAAAATAAGACCCTAGTTGCAATAAATCACAATTATCCTTTAATGTCCCAAGCCAGAGTATGCCCTGTGTCCAGACAGGCGCCAAGGAGATCTATGACACTCTGGAGAGTGTAAAGAAAACAAACCCACTCATGATTATCATACAAATGTCATTTTTCAACTTCTAATCAGCGCCATCTCATCGCCTCAGATAGCAATGCCACCGTTTATCTTCTCACCTGTGGAGTCTGTGCTCAAAGGTTAAAAGCTGCCTTTAGTCTAACCCACAGTGCGGCTGGCAGAAGAGAACAGGGCAGGGAAACAAGAGGGCCCTATGCAGGCCAGCTGGGCCCCAAACCACAACAAAGAACCCTGACTGTCATCTAGACCCAATCTGAAAACTGAACCGCACCCACACCGCGACTCCCACTCACCAAGAGACATACATACACAGACACAAACCTACACTTACATACACAAATACACACCCAGGCATAAACAGGCATAAGAAAACACTGTGAACCATGTGAACATAGTGCACACACACACAAAATTAAGCTGTGGCAGAAGCGTCTCAAAACATGAAACGAATGCAGCTGATCAAGGTTTGTCCGTCTGATTATGGCCTGCCAAGCAAAGACCCCTGTTGTTTCACACAGTGGCCACAGGAGTAAAATAAGACAGAATTATTACAGAGCTTCTCCCTCAGTGTGTTTGAACTTTTTCAAACAGCTGATTGCACAAGGACAGTGAGAGGACAGGAGAAATCTTTCAACTGAGTGATGTATGGTAGGAGGTTACAAATCTGTTCCTGTAAAAATTTGCATCACAAATGAAAAGGAAATTCACAGAGGTCTACAATTTTTGTGACAGAATTATAAAATCAAACTTTCTGTGTCTCTTGATACGGACAGAATAAATGTTCTAATCCTGCTGGAATAAAGCAAATAAAAAATTAGCCTCCACAGATTTGAATATCACAGGTCTACCATTACACGGCTGTGTCACAGCAGGTACTGGGTCACATCTGTTTCACTTGATGACAGCAGCGCGTGACGAGCTGTGAAACCAGACGTATCAAGAGTGAAATCCCCCCGGAGGTCAGCTCTCAGTTAGGGCATGAAAAACCTGCGCCGACAGCTACAGAGTCATAACTCAGACAGAGACGCAGTAATGACGTTGTAAATCTCATCGTTGGTCTACCTTGTTATTAGGAGTATCGGTTTCAGTCTGTAATGTCTGAGTGATCTGACTTCTACTTTAACGTTAGGTAGAGGGGATGTTACAATGATGTGTGTCATAGGGAACGTCCTACTCCATATTCATGATCAAAACTTGAGTTATGTCGTATATTAAATGGTGAACATGGACCCATGAATCATACAGCTGGTGTTCTTCTGCTGGAAATCCACATTGAAGAAAAGGAAGCATGCGTCATAGTCATAACTTAGAAAAGCTGGGGGAGTAGCCTGCCTTATGGCACACAGCGATAACGGAACAAGGAGTCTTTTTTAGGACCATCATATTTCTTAACATAACCCCTTGAACTGTTAGCCATGAAGGAAAAACAGGCTCATACACAGACACACACACGGCCGTAGAGACAGTGGAGCAGGAGTAAGCAGAGCACTCCGGCTGCTTCCCAGAATTACTGCTGACTTTCAGGAACGCTACCTCAGCCAGTCACGGGAGACTGCAGCATCTCATCATTCTGAAGAAGCGGGCAGCTCAGTGAAAGAGAAACTTCCTCGTTAGGCAATTCATCTTCATCGATTTCTCCCCTCAGCGGCACAGGCCGTGCAATTTCAGAGTGGGATGCGAGTGGATTTAAGGATGTGTACACTGCAAATACAGTGTACAATGAAAATAAAGTGAATGTCAAAGCTGTAAAGGACAGGTGAATAAGAAGAGAGGAAGGTGTGTCTTGGCTGCTGTGGAATCTGAAATGGAGCAATGGCGCCCTCTGTAGAGCAGAAGCAGCAACACAGCAAAACCAGGAGAAACACTAAGATGCACAATACTTGATCAGTTAATAATAATAATAATAATAATAATAATAATAATAATAATAATAATCAGGCTTAAAAACTGTTTTTCTGCATTTCTGTTTGCAGTGAGGTCATTTCTGTCAGACCATAATAAATATAGCAGAGCTCACACCAAGAGGCTGCTGTTTGCAGTAAAAGGCTGTCTGGGTAAAACATAAAGCAGAAGCCACAACTGTAAACATCTGCAGAAACAATGTAAGAGTGTAAACATCTGCAGAGAAGACATCAGGGAAACCATATCTCATGCTGACAAGCACAGCATCTTGAAAGGTTGGTGATTTCTGGCCGGCGAGGAGCGAGGGAGAAGAAAGTCTAATGAGGCAATTGACTGAACAAGGTACTGAACATGATATCAATGCGGGAACGATTCTGGTCATTGATTTTGTTTGAATTAATTGTTACTCATCTTTTTACACACCCATCTTGCATGTTTTGGAGGAATGCTCCTATTCAGGTTCATTGAACTTAGTGTGGCGTTTATATTGAATTAAGTTTATTGGTGTTATTTTAGTTGTCTTGCTTTCAAGAACACACACCCGTATTTAAGTTTTGATTACAACTTGGTTGAATATCACACAAATCATCAAGTGTACTGCAAACATCGCTTAGTCAGCTGGTTTTCTCATCTGGCTGGCTATAGTCTCAGCTATGGGGAATCCTCTGGTGGGGGCTGAGTCTGGGTTTCATATACACATACAGAACACACAGAATTTTGAAAGCAAAATATATATTGTATATGGTAGAGTGTATAATGTGGACAACATGCTGTATAGTTACAAAAGCTGATTGTGATCAATTAATCTGTCATTTTTATTTTATTAAATAAGTTTAGATGAGTCATTTAGTCTCTTAAATGTCAAACACAGCCAATCCTGACATTTGAGAAGTTAAACACAGACTGAACAGGGTAGAGGGTGAGAACGGCAGAAAAGATCATTGGTGCCTCGCTGCCATCTCTGCTGGACACCTATAACCAACGCTGCATCTGCAGAGCTTCCAGTATAATCAAGGATCCATCTCACCCCTCCCACAACCTGCACTCCCTCATGCAGTCAGAAAGAAGGTACAGGAGCATTCGCTTAAGAACCACGAGGCTACTAAACAGCTTTTTCCCCTATGGCGATCACACTCCTAAACTCCTAAAGGCTCATTGCCTTTTCATTCTATGTATTGACCTTTTAGCTACAACATATTTATTATATATATTATCATCATTATCATCATATTTATCTATTAACTATTTATTGCGCCTTGCACTGTCTTATATTTATTTTTGTGTCTGGTGTTTTTAAGCGAAACATTGTTTCGTTTTTAAGCATGGAAGTGCATAAAAATGACCATTAAAGGCTCATTCATTCATTCATTCATTCATTCATTCAAAATTAGCAGAAATGTTTACTATAAATTTTGCTTAATATATCAAAAAACCCTTTCAGCTCTAATTGTTGTGTCAGTGTAGCAAACAGTTGAGGCTGTTTCCAAACACATTAAATATATTGGGTAACACTTTATTTGAAGGGGTGTGAATAAGACTGACATGACACCTGTCATGAACATGAAGGAGTCTTTATGAATGTTTATGACTGTTGACATTAAGTGTCATTCGGTAAATTATGTCATTTTTTATGTTAAGTTGACATTAACCCAGACAACATAACCTGTCGTGAACATGCCACGGCAGGCCCAATTATCGAACTTAGAGAAACTATTTAGCTTCATGTGCAAACATTAAACTGCCATGTGTGGTTGCTTTTGACATTGGCTGTCATGAGACTACTATAATTGTGTCATTAATATTTTCTTTGACCTCAAATAAAGTGGTACAATTTGAACTGCTCATTAAAATGTCACTGTCAAATGATTTTATAAAGGTGTCATGAATAATTCCCTTGACCCCGACTACAGTGGTATCATTTGAACTTTTCATTAAGATGTCATTAAGTGTTATTACACTGTCAAATGCTTTTAAATGCCTTAAGCAAAGCAATAAACAAGCCAAGAGATAGTTTTTCCTATAATGTATTTGCAAAACAAATGTTTCAAAAAAACACGTCCTCAAACAGAAGATTGAGATATCAGACACAGATTTCTTGTTCATGACAGGTTATGTTGTTTTGGCTAATGTCAAGTTGACATAACAAAAGACATCCCAAACAATGTCAACTTGACATAAAAAAATGACATAATTTACCGAATGACACTTAATGTCAACAGTCATAAACATTCATAAAGACTCCTTCATGTTCATGACAGGTGTCATGTCATGGTTATGGAGGTGTCATGTCAGTCTTATTCACACCCCTTCAAATAAAGTGTTACCATGGTGGTACACCTTTTATACATTGACTAATTTGGGCACTTTTACTGCTGACAAATGAGCATTTTTGTTTAAGATGATTGTTACTTTAAAGTCCTTTTTCATCGCCTCCGCTTTATACTTCATGGTATGATCGCTGAGGCATCCACAGCGTCATTCACACCTTCAGAATAGGTGATTACCAGTCCATATCCACCGGAGTGAACATCAAGACAAGCTGATCTCTTTCTTTTTCTTGAGGTAGGCAATAATGGAAAACTAGCGACAGACATGATAAAAAAAATAATTGCTGAGAGAGCAGAAACAACATGACGATACAACGAGACTTGACACCACACCGTCTGCCACTGGGCCCAGTAAACAAACACATTAAAACACAGCCGTGCTAGCAGGGAATAGTACACGATGCAGCACGCAGGGAAGGCAGACATGCATAATAGACCCATCTGCTCTCATAAAGTCAAACACCTGCTCGGCATCATCAAAACAGAGGGCAACATCACTGGTGGTTGTGCCCCTTTGCCCTCTCCTCTCCTCTCCTCTCCTCTCCTCTCCTCTCCTCTCCTCTCCTCTCCTCTACTCTCCT
>JBBPCS010001870.1:0-14380 GCA_037974645.1 Hollardia meadi
TGTGTGTGTGTGTGTGTGTGTGTGTGTGTGTGTGTGTGTGTGTGTGTGTGTGTGTGTGTGTGTGTGTGTAAAACAGTGATTTTGACCCGCTGAACCCCATCTGAGAGAACATTCCGTTACCAGTTATTAAGTAGGCCTAATGTAAAATGTTACCAGGGCTGTAAAAGATTAGTAGATAAGTATACCTTAAGTTTTTAACATATTTACTGAGGATCACTTTTAAATCAATAAACAATGAAACTTAAAAAAGTGAATCTAGATGCATGCACTCTCAAATGCAGCTTTATGCATGAGAACATCACATATTCAGCCTATTTAACAGCAGTCAGGGAAAACACACCTTGGCTTTAATTACTAAAGTAGAGGCAAACAGAGGTTCCCCGTAGAAAGTGAATAATAATAATAATAATAATAATAATAATAATAATAATAATAATAATAAAAAAATCTTCAGACAGAGTGGTGATTTTTGGGGATATGGGCACATTTTTTGATTCACAGATAGAAAACCTCACTTTAAGTTATTATGATTTACAGCTTAGGAACTCTGGTTTGATCATACTTTGTAAACATTGGAAGTATGTTCCCCAATTACCCCGTCTCATGTTCAGCACGTCTGTACACCAAACTTTGTCTCAGAAAAAATTGCAGCTTCATTTGCAGTGCAACAGTGAGCTGCTCTGCTGGGCCAAGCTGCCAATGTCAGCCAAGATTAGGGAAGGTCTTCCTCTCATCTTCATGGACGTCTCATCGAGTGAGTAAGCAAACCCTCGCCAACCCTGACCGGCTTAAACAAAGCAACGCTGGCCGAGGCCCAGTCAGCCAGGACATAGGAACAGCTTCCTCTCAGCATAGAGGAGGTAAATACATCAACATCACAAACCGTCACCACCACTTAGCTCCCAGCCAATCACCAAACAATTCAGAGAAGCCGCCAAACTGACTACTGACTTTGTGCGACGTGCAAACACATTGGAGGACGGGAGGGTTGTGGAGTAGAATATATATTGACTGCAGCGGCATGTTCGTGTCTATTGTAGCTGGAGGGAGGCCGCTCAGTCTACAGGAATGGATCAAGCTATTAACATCACTGTTCCGCTGTATTACAGCTATGAATAGATAGATAAATATTGTGGTGCCTCACAGCCAAAGCAGAGGTTTTAGACATATTAGACTGGTGATAACAATGTCTGTAGACCTAGACATTGTCGGCACATTGACACTTACCACTACTTTATACTTTTATACCTTAACAGAAATATTACATGTCAGCAAATGTTTGATTTTTTACCTGAAATTCTTTATTTCTTCTGTATGGTTATGAGAAAGTGTGTTGACTTCTTATTTTACTGATACCTTGACCACTATGATTATTATTTCCAGTATGAAGACATGATCTACTATTGCTGCACTTCTTATGCTATAATACTTTGACTAAAAAAATGCCAAATAGAGCATATTGCATATGGCTTAAATCTTCTCTCATCGCTGTAGAGGGTGATGACTGAGTATGATTGTGTTGAGAAGAGGTCCTCTACTGCCATCCCCTGCAATGATTTGGTTTCCTTTGCTGTAATATTGGTCAATGAGGTGTGACTGTAGTGTATTGGGGGCCTAACCGTGAGCTATGATTCTCCGTGTCCAGACAGAACAAGCTCCATCCATCTGTACTCATCACAAGCAAAGAGCTGGAACGAGCCCACATCAGCACAACTGACAGAGACAATGAGACTTTATAGTGCTAATGGCTCCACTAATGTCCTGTTCACAATGAAGCACCAGCCCAAAACAGAGCTGCACCACACATGGATTGAATCCAAACTGCTCAAAACTTCAATTTTTTTTTATTATTATTTTTTACCCCTAATGCCTTTAACAGTGTTCATTCTGGAGTCTGTACAGCATGTTATTTGGTGATGTATTTTTTGCAATGCGAGCAGTGAAGCATTAGAGATAGGAGTGTTGGTCAGTTGTTACTGTACTGATATTCATGTTCCCAAGGAGATGAATCTTAATAACCTTTGTGAACCCCTGAACTCTCATGTAGCAGCACATTGAAGTTTACTTTAAAAAAAAAAAAAAAAAAAAAAAAATTCAAACTCAACACTGGATAGATTGCCACGAGATTTACATGTATCAATAGTGCACATGGAGGATGAAGTCTGCTGTCTGTAGTGCTAGTCAAAGTCATCCACTTGATGGATTGACACAACATTTTGTACAGAAGTTCATTGTTCTCAATTGACGGATCCTAATGACTTTGGTGACCCCCCTGACTTTTCCTGAAGCGCCACCGTGAGATTGAGGTTTGTTGTTTTAATTAAAACAGCTCCACAATTATTCCCATGCCATTTGGTAAAGACATTCATGTTCCCCTCAGGATGATTTATAACATTTGGTGATCTCCCAACTCCTGCTTAAGGACCATCAGCAAGTCAAAATTTTAACAGTGGTTTATAACTAAAAACACAGTGCCATCAGCCTCAGCTGTCAACATTATTATGTTGGCCCTATCATTGTAATTATCTCGGCTCCAAGCACCGCTGTTCTTCAGTACAGCCTCACAAAGCCACCAGCCTGCAGCGGACTCATAGTCTTGTTATGATTCCTAGAAAAGTGGAAAAATATGGTAAATGGACTGGCATTTACATAACGCTTTTCAAGTGTACCAAAGGAGCCACCTGTTCATCAGGAGCGTTAACGATTCACACACACACTCACACACCGATGGCCATGCCTTCAGGAGCAATTTGGGGTTCAGTATCGTATTGAGTATCAGTATCAGTCATGTCATCAGTGTCTTAAAATATTAATGATGATGATTGATGAGGCAGTGGTTTACACCATGTGTAGGGTTTTAATAAGGAGTTTAAGTGCTGTTTGAAGGGAAACTAGCAAGGATGAAATTTCTAGAAAGAATATAACTGGCAAAATCCGTAAACATTTTTATATATTCTGACAGAAAAATTGTCAATTTAAAAATAATAAATAACTTGTTGAATAATAGTATTGGTATTCAGCTTCAGAAGTCCAATCGAGTCCAACTCCTGTTGATCCGGTTCAAGCCAAGTGAAAGTACAGTAATTAACCTGGCTGTGACGCTGTGCTGTCTGAGGACTTAATAGAGCAGTGTTGCTAGTTCTGTAACAACAAACCCATTTTCCTATTCTTGATTGTTGCATTGGCACTGAAGGAACACTGTTATCTATGTAAAGCTTAATTCTTTTGCCCGAGGTCAGAATGACATTGAATATTTTCAAATGGCATAACACAAAACAATGACAGTGGAAAAAAACCCAACAATTTTTCAAAAACAAATTGTGATTACAGTGCTTCAAAATTGCCTGCAGCAATTTACAGTCTGCGTTGTCCTTCAATTTGCTTTTCAAAATCAAGCTCAGCTTTTATGTGTTTGTATGTTGCTGTCTGGCCTGTAAACACAGACCGATGAGGCTGGAGTACGGTGGAGATACCTACTAATGTACAGGCATGAGTGCATGCAATGCTGTGCATCGACTCGGTCAGGGACTACTTCCACATACAGGGTTAAGCCAAGGGTTCAATTTTTATTGTCACATGGGCATTTAAGCAAACAAGGCAGACAGTAGCTCTTTTGTCATTAGGGTAATAGTGTCACATATTGTCTCATAGGCAGAAAACTATGCTTTTTGAAATAGTGATAACTTCTAAGAAGTTTTGTTGATATAAATTTACTGTTGTCGTCGGAATCTAGTGTGGATTCAGTGCACCTCCTGCAGCATCTAGGACGTGAACCCCACAATTTACCTTCGGTCTCTACACTGGTGGGCATGAATTTTGGTTCCATTTGCAAGATGTGTTGTTTTTTAGAATGTCTTTGTGATGGAAGTCTTTGTGTTGGTTTGGAAGAAATACTCTTTAAGGCCAGCTTCTAACTCATGCACTCTAACGTGACACATAGAATTTGGCACAGGTGATTACTGGCACTAATAACAGGGACTACTTTAATGTTGCGTGTGTTCCCAAGTGGTGAGAAATGACTTGCTATATTGTACTGTATACATCTTTTGATTGCACATTGCCTTTCCGTTGTGCACACAACTGTGTGTGAGAGTAATTGCTGACTTTGCTTTTATTGAGGTGCAACAATGTGTATGAGGCTTAAATTTGTGGAAAAAGATAAAATACCTTCAAAGTATTCAAAGACAGCATGAAGCTGGAAGCTTTCCCAACCAATTTCTTCTACAGCTTTAGCTTTCTCTTCTTCAGTAAGCCATTCCCAGTGGGATGTTCTGTATATCTTGTAAAGCAGCCTTGTACGCAGAATGTGACATACATTTTCATACTTGATTTTACAATGAACACAGTTCAAACTGAGTAAACATGCAGATGAATCATGATTAAACCTTAATACATGTCAATAACTGCTTGACTCCGTGACATAATATTTTCCTCAGTTTTCTGTCCTTGTTAGGACATTTGGTCCTCATAAAAAAATAGATGTACAGAAGCACAAACTGCTACAACCAATGCCTTCCCCTGAATGACTTGTAGTGTCTATCTTACCGCACACAGACATGCACACTCTTAGACACTCTTGCGCTACAAGTTGAGGTTGCCCACCTTCCTGGCTGCCTAATGGGCCATAGGCTCTAATCTGGATGGCCATGGTATTCAGGAGAATGAGCAGAGCAAATAGAGAGAGCAAGCTCATCAGACCTGAGAGCCAGTGTGTCGGTAACCCAGCTGTTAAAGAGACATTCGCCCATCGTTCAGAGACGAGGGAAGGAAACAGGACCCCTTCACAAGCCGTGGTAATTTCCAGGGACTGACAGCAGATAGTTTCTCATAAACCTCTTTTTCAACCCTCCATAACGTCCCTTCAGCTATTTAAGAGGCTTTGTTTCTCTTCTCCGTCTACTGGCTTTACTTATTATAACTAGATTTATTTCATGGTTTAAAAACAACAACATAAGAAAAACTATTGGTTGTGAATTTGTACATAAGTGTTTTTCTCATATGTAAATGTATTTTACAGATGTTAGACAAATTAAGTGTTGATGGTATTTGTTCTAAAACAAGAAATAAAGACACCGCTAATGTGATCTTCCACTCAAAAGGATGGAAAAACATAATAAACCATTGAGCACGCCATTGCACACTTATTTGCATAATCTCCCATAATTTCTGCACATTTTCTTTCATAGGAGTTTTGAGAGGTGTCTGGGTACAAATCCGTTCTCCATTGTTTCTAAATGCTGGGGTATAATATGCTCACTCAGCAGAGTGCCATCAGCAAGCCACCTCCTTGTAGTGAGTGCTTATTATAGCTACAATACATGGTCAGTCCAAATACAATGTATTCCAAATGGAAATGACGGTGTTCATAATCATCAAGACGCGCAATAGTCCTCATTATCACCCAGTGCACCTTTTTTTGGGGATGAGTGTTCCGGTACTTTTCAGACAGGTTGTGTAATTACAGGCAGCAGTTATGCAAGATGGCATTCAGCGACTTGACAGTTCCTGAAACCTGCCCCTGAACCCACCGCACCCTCAACCCCAAAATCTCCATTAGTAATTGACAAATGGATGGATTAATGGTGTATAAAATGATCCATCCATCACTGGGGCTAAATGGGGTGAGAGAGCACCACCCTGTCAAACATGCCTTTTTAGAGCCTGGTTCTCATGATCTCTTTGTAACTGGATACAGCAGTGGATGTCTTCATTTTTCCCGCTGTAAAAGAACTCTTTCAGCTAAAAAAAAAAAAAAAGAGAGACACATTTCTCTGCTGTTAAAAATTGTGAGTTAATTGAATTAGTACTAAAAACAATATGGAATACTGATGGAACTGAATTTTACTGAACTTGCAACCACACTTACATTCATAGAGGATACTAATCCTCTACATAGGTAGAGCTGACCTTGATTTTTATCAGAGAAAAGACTGACCATGCAAAAAAAAAGAATGACAAATCTATAAGGTATGAAAATAGCAAGGCGAAATCTTGCTTTTGTACACTGGCTTGGCACTGATAAGTTTATCTGAGAGACATGTTTATCTACAAGTGTGGCTACCTCGAATACAAATCCTATATCCCTGATGTGCAAGAAGACTAACAAAAGGAGAAATTCTAAGAAAAAAAAAAAAAAAAAGAGTTAACTATGTGATAATCATGCAGGGTCTATTACAGTTCTAGTAATTGTGTGGGTGTAAAGGATTGGCTCAGTATAGTGAAGGGAGACCACACGGATGCTGAGTAATTTCCACACAGTGTATGTTTTTAATTGAGTGCCGTTTACAACAGACAAACATGCAGTTCAGGCTGGTTTTGGTCAAGTTGTGAAAATATACATATATAAAAATCAAAAAATCAAAAAAATCAAAAAATAAACTTAACTTTAACTTAACTCCAGACCCTAACAAAAAAAGAGTTGCACAATGATGGTTAGCCTAATTACAAAAGCAGGAACTACAACAACTCTACACTGGCTACTGGATGGAACAAATAATAGAAGTTACATCACCAATGTGTATTGGGCAGCATGGATCCTAAAAAACAATGAAACAAAACAATGACATCTATTTATATCTATAACTTAAGTGTTAGACGGTTTGAAGTAATATTTACAACAAATCCAATGTTGGTCTTTGGGTAAACTTGATGCTGTTTGCTGTTTGTTGGCTACAAGTTAATGGTACCCATGGGTTTAACAATGAATGCAATCATTGATTCTGGCATGAATCAATTTACCTCAAATGAAAAGGTGGGAAGAAAGCTCTGGTGGAATAATCTTTGTGCATGCCAGATCATTGGATCACATTTTCTAAACACTCTGTGACCCCCTGATTTAGAAATTACACACTCCAGGTGATTTTATTCTGTTGAAGTAAATACAGTAACCTGGACATGCTGCTTTAATGTGTGACAAATAAATAAGAGTTTATCTTTTTATTTTTGTCTTTGTATATTGGATAAAACTATTTGGACAAGTGGTGGTGATATCAATAACCCTACATCAGCACTGTTCCACAGTCTGATCTGATGGATTCTGGAAGAATTTTTTGTCCCTTTTGAGCTGGCTGCCTAATAACCCGAGGGATTAGAGGGACTCTTCCAACTCAGTTAAATCAATGGCGTCAGTGAGATAAACAATGACAAGGCATAATTTGCTGTCGGCCATGGACAGGTGCAAGTTGGTGTATTTGTATGTGTGTGTGTGTGCTGCAGTGCTAACATTCATGTGTGAATGTGTGTAAAGTCAACGGCCCCCACTAACAGCAAAGTGCACAGCCTGATAAATAATATAATAACACTGTGTCTGTGCTGCTGCTTGCCTCTTCCGCAGTCAGTGGACAGCAGGAGCCATGATAGCTATAATGAAAATACACAGTCATCACATCACATCATATCATGGGCACAACAGGCTGATCATAGTAAACTAATGTGTAGTGATTAATGTGAAGTAAAATGTCATTAACATACATCAACATGCGTCTAAAAATACACTTATGTTGCTATATAGCTGTTTGTTGCTTCTATTTGTGTGTATTTTGCAGTATTTTTTCAGCCAATTTTTTAATTCCATGGAAAGTGCACAGGGCCACTTATCTGATGTAAAGGACTTTACTAACTTCTTTCAAAGCTGACACTTTTGACATGGATAACATTGAACCTGCAGTTCACAAAATGGGAGCATTAAAAATGATGTAGCTTATATGAGGAGAGGGTTGTTTCGGAGAGGCAGTGGACCTTGAAGAGCTGTCTCATTAGGCTAATGCATCATGTGTGAGGAAAACAGTACTTGTAAGTAACTTCACTGAAAAGGAAGATCAGCATCAGACCACATAAAATCTTTTAAGCTACTTAAACCTCTCACCAAGGGATCGCTAATTGTGAGCAGTGGCAGAATTTCTGAATGACCTTTGAGTCTGAGTGATTTTGATAAGAGGACTTTACTCCTGGTCTTATTAAATAAATATGATTTTTTTTGGTCCTCTCTGTATCTAAAATTGAAATAATCTATTCACTTTATGACAGGAAACAACACATTTATATTCAGTGAGAGGACTCTTGTGAGCAGGGAAATAAACTGAGTATTGCTGCAAAACTGCAAATACAGGAGAGACTATAAAGAAGAGGTTTAGAGGTAACATCCACCAAATTCTGCTCCACAAAAGTAAGGACCCCATGCTGCACGGATATTTCTCATTCTAAATAGAGTATGTACACTTCAAACACTTAGAGTTAGCCCTTAGAAATACATTCTCAGACAGGGATATCATAGCAAAGTACTCCTTGTTTATTTCTAATGAAATGTAAGCTTCACAGGGCAATATGAAACTTTATCACCTGCTCTTACATTTGAAGTAAATAATTTATTTAACATGTGAAAAATAGTCACTCTTTTTTTTTCATTTTGATTGTTGAGTGTCATTCCCAGGTTGTGCTTGTGTTTCTAGTGTTTTTCCCTTCCCTGGTGTTTCCCCTGTTCATCTTGAGTCTGTCTTTCTCTAACAAGGGGGTGTGTTGATCCTCCAGCAGCTGCTTGATTTGAACCTCCAGCACACCTACAATGAATCCACTCATCTCTGCAATACTTAAGCTCCGGTCTTTCACTCATTCAGAGTCCAATGGTCGTGTCAGCCTCTGTGGTATTTGCACGTCTTGGTCTATTCCTGTGCCTAGGATCACCCGCCTGTCTGCCACTCGTCTCTGCCTGCGACTCCTGCTATCAAACTGCCTCACAGTCAACCTGCTGCCTCCTCCACTGAAAACATCAAGTCATCTGCATATTACAATTTGTTCAATAAACCTACCTTTATACCTACCATCTCCAGAGTTGGGTTCTGCTTTTGGGTCCGCTTTGATGATGTCCTTTTAGACAAACACACAAAATATACATAATATTGATATTTTAAGTCACTTTGAAACTCTTGGCCCATTTTGCTCAGTTTACAGTAACATGAATGGAAAACTGTTCAAGTGTTAAACCTGGAGTGCGTTACCCTCAAGCCCTTGCCAAAGGAGTTCACACAATGCTGATTGTTGGTGTTTTTCACCAGTGTTGGTGATGACATTCCTGCACTGACTCACCAGTGGCGATGCGTTTTAGCAAAGATTGGTTTTCCAGAGCAGAAGGGGGGAGCAACCGTGGGGACGGAGTAGTCTTCTGTATGGGCTACAGGCTGCAGCTACTGTATATGTTGGAGTTTATGGCATTGACAGTGTTTGTGTAATTACTCTCACTGCCCAAGGGGGAGACAGAATTTCCTCACTGCTGGTTTAACAACATTAACACATTTTTTTTTTTAAACAGTTACAGTTTGGCTTTTTTTCCCCTAAATCACTAAAATAGTTTACTTCAAAATATAGACCATTTGAATTTTCTTAGAAAAACTCAAAAAGTTTAAGTTTAGACTACATTTGATCAAATGAAGTTAAATGAGGGAGCTGCCAAAGCTGCATTTGACTCAGGTCATGCTTTTCTTCTTGAGTTATTCTTTAAGCTAAGATTTGGGCCTGCGTTCAGGCTAACCAGGTGAGGGTTACAAACCTGCTCTGCTTTGTGCTGCCTAACATCATTTTAGCATTATAGGCTTAATGGAGCCACCCTATTGGTGAGGTGATGCAATAGGAAGTCTAAACTGAGACACAGTTAATCTAGCAAGTGTAAAAGTAAAACAGTGTTTTCACAAAGCTGGCAGATCATTAACAGCTGAGGACCGATATTGTATATTTAGTATCCGTTTGAAACATTACAGTGCGTTTGTCCATTTCAGTGTCTATGTTTCACAGTCCTTCTGCTTCATACTGACTGAACAGGAGAGTGAATAATTAGCTTGAGCTATTTTCTTCATGTTCGCATTATAGCAGCTGACATTAATTGCATGGTTTCAGAGAGGGGGAAAGTGTAGAGAAGAGTGTAGCTGCACAGAAAGCTACCCCCTGATTTAAGACCACTTGCCTCAAGTCGAGCTCTCTGTCAGCAGCTGTCACACCAAAATCACACTCTGACACAGCTGCTCACACACAGGGACACACATACACACACAAATGCATGTGCCACCAAATAATACTCCCAATCAAACTTTTCCTTGAATATTAAAGCTAATTTTGTTGTTTTTGTTCGAAGATAATGCGGTCGGAAAATACAACATCAGACACATTCACTGTGCAGTCTAATTCATCCTATTTCTAACCTTGTAAAGGACCCTCAAGTTTTGAAACAGATTACAGATAGCGTTTTGCTGGGGACAGTTGCAAAGCCCAAGGCATATTTCTATAATTAGTGCCATAACAGATAACCACAGTCTGTACTCTTCATTTTCTCCACACCCTACGGCTGAAGTGATGAAGCTGTTACCACTTCAATTAGACCAGAGAAAACACAAAGCTTTAAAACTGCCATCCTACATTCTGGGCCACTGTTAATACTTTATGTGGGTTGTGAAATGTGGCTTTTGGCATGAATTTCCCGTGGTTCAATGCGGTAAAAATGTTCGTTTTTATCACAGCTCACTATCATTAAGACATACAAAGTTAATTTAATTACCATTTGGTGCTAAAGTAACATTTATTCACTTCAGGATATGCAAAGTCCTGATTGAGCAGAGATAATCGCATTGTTTAGGTCACTCTACCATTTGTGCAGCGCTTTACCTTGGACTGACAGTGTTGTCAAACAATCAGACACAGATGCTCAGTCCGATCGTTGCAGTTATCAGAAAGAGTAGCACTCTCAAACGCTGAGTTTGTTCCAGAGCAGCAGGCATCCCTCTGCACTATGGTTCGAGATAAAACATTAAGTATGGTGGCTTTCGAATAGCAAATATGCAAACTTGACCTTTTCGCCTGACAAAATTGATAAATTGGAGGTCTGCATGGATGGGTTTGATGAGAGCAGCCAAGAAGAGTCATAGATTTGTGACGGCCGGCATTTTGTTTGAATTAACTGCTAGACGGTCAGATTTTAATATTTGTACAGTATATATATGTGCACGTGTTTTGTGAGATTTACTTAAAATATGCAGAAGAAAAAAGCATTACTGGAGATTTCCCCATCCATCCAACACAAAGAACCAGGATTTACAATATAAATCATTTAATTTTGTGGAGAAAGTTTGCCTTTGTTGTGGTAAATTCGGATATCTGATCAGTTCTGAGGTTCACAACAGATTAAATAATCCAATCATCATGGTAAAGAGGTTGTATTTTATGCATACAAAAGCTACGATAGTGGAGGCATTTTGAACATGAATGTCTCATCACACTGCCTTATCAAACTGGTTTATCAGCCACAGATGGAGTCTGGATGGAAACAATTTCCTTATCAATAGACTGAAGCTGTGTGGGGATGTGTTCCTGACAAGCTTCTATGTGCAGAACAAGAATATCAAAACCAGAACTTTCCAGTCTGGCTTCTGCTATTAAACTTGAGTCTGCCAGTTTAGTTTGATTTTTTATTTTATTAGTTTGAGAAAAAAAAGAAAGTTTTAACTACAGAATTTATTTTGAGTCTGAATTCAGCCAATAGCTCAATATGTAGTTCATTTATAAAACTTTAATATGTGGTATACATTTTTAATATTGTATATGAAAATAAATGATTTATATGAGTAACAAATATATCACATTTTAATTACACAATGAAAATTACACATTGGGCCAAAGTCTAGAATGGCATAAGGATGACATGTTTGCTGAAGTGCTTTAACACTCCATTCCTAAAGAAGGCATGAACAGAGATGAGAGTAATCTTCTATTCAGAGGCTGTTGAGGTTAGCAAGTCCAATTCATTAAAAAAAAGAAAGAGGAAATGCATTTATAAAACCCGCAGTTTGATTATTTTACATTTGAATAAGATCTTTCAATCATTATCTGGTATTAATATGAATGTTGAAGACCTGTTTCAGGAAATTAAATGATATTTGATAACTAAAATATTTCAGAACAAATCATTGTTCAGTGCCATTATTATAAAATACTATGTACATTGTTACAGCGTGAGAAATCCCACTTTGTATGAATAATAGTAATGAAGATGTCAGTATTAAGTTATCAAGTTATCAAAGACTCAGTAATCAAAGATCAATAATAGTATCGCATCATGTGACATATCAAAAACATGTAAGGGTAGGAGCGCTTCCTGGGCTCAAATTGAGTTTGTAAGAGATGCCCTTTGGAAAAGAATACAGATCACAAAAACCTCCAACACACTCTCTTTTAAACAATGAAAATGTCTTTATTGTCACAACATGGTCACGTTAGACCTTAAAAACAAACACTGACATGTTTCCGCATCAAGCCTTAATTAGTAAGTCAAACAGATCTCATGGCCCAAAAGGCCGTTATATAGTGGTAATCCACCAATAGGAATTGTCTACCTGCACACATACGGTCAACATGACCACGCCGTGACAATAAAAACATTTTCGTAGATTGTTTTCATGTATTCCTTTCCAAAGAGAACATTTTACAAACTCAATGTGAGTGCAGGAAGCACTACTCCCCTTACATTTCTTTGATATGTCACCTGATGCTATAGTATCTCTATAGCTATATATATTCTAAATATGGTCTTTGTGAAATAATAACAAATATCTGTCTGAGTAATTGCCATCTTCATTACAATTATTCATAAGAAGTGAGTTTTTTTCATGCTGTAACAATGGCCAAATTATTTTATAATACAACTGCAGTAAACTATGATTCATTCAAAAAAAAAATTGTTTAAAAGAGAGTGCTTTGGATTTTTTTGAGATTTTTATGTCATCATGTTGACATTCTTAAAAAAAGATGCAGTATGGGTTTAATTAATGATAGATAGTAATGAATTTAAATATTAAATCTCATTAAAGTGTTTAATAATTGCGGAACATGAGTATCCAAACAGTATAGGAAAGAAATACAAGCATGATTAGGATACGATTAGTTTCCGATTATTTTCGATAAGTGCTGAACCACTTCTGGCAGAAATTACCTCACTTATAAGCCTTTTGCTCCTGCTCTGTTTATTTTATTTTTACATCAATTTTTAATTTTTTCATAATGCAACAATGAGAATCATGAATAACAACTCTAATAATACAGTCAGATTACACAATACACAACAATTATTAGGGGTTAAAAGGTTCCCATTGTGTATGAAAGAAGAATCGAGCTCTCTGATACCCTGCATCAATGTATGCTGTTAGAAAAGTATTGTAAGCTCTTGCCACTAGAGCATGGAGTTAAGGAAAGCAATTAGCCTGGCAATGAAAGATGGAAGCCCTTCCATCTATATTTGTCCCAGACTGTCATTCAGTGTGTGCGTGTGTGTGTGTGTGTGTGTGCCCACGTGTTAGAAATACACACACTTTCCCTACTTTCATTCTGCACACACTGTTGATCCCATGACCAATTATATCATTTTAAGCTGCGTCACACACATAAACAGGTCAATGTTTGGGAAGCCTGGATTCAGTCTGTTAAAACCACAAGCCAATAATCTCTCACTCTCACTCAGTGTGTGTGTGTGTGTGTGTGTGTGTGTGTGTGTGTGTGTGTGTGTGTGTGTGTGTGTGTGCGAGAGACTCAAAAGGCCAAATCGACAATGTTGGACTCAGCTGACAATCATGTGGTGCAGTGGACCAAAGGCAGGTGTTGAGAATGACCTTGACTGTCCGAGTAAAGGGCAGACTGACACAGTGTCTGAACATATCACTGCAACGTTTCATCACTGAGCAGCACGGTGAATGATGAAAATCAAACATGAGATATGATTTTCTCAAGGTCAAATTCAAAATGCATTTATTTATTTATTTATTTATTTTATTTCAAAATGTAATTAGAGGATACACCCCTTGAGAAGCAGCATCTCGTTTTCGAGGGGGTCCTCAAACACAAAATATACAAATATTCAAACTCACCATCCCAAACCACACATGCTACATCTGTTTTAAATGTCATCTATAAAATAAATAATTAAACATAAAATAAATGAACAGACCAAATAACATTATATCAAAAATAATGAGTCCACTTATAAGCTAAAGAAGAAGGTAAACACAAATAAGTAGTAAGTAAATACAATGTAAATACACTAAACAGAAAGCTCAAAAACAAGAGCAGAGAGGTACTACGAAGCAAGCTCGACAGGCGTTCTTTGCGTGAGCTGACTCGACTAACCCTAAAACCCTAATCAGAGACTATGAGTATAACGAACGTGGTTATCAACTTTGTGCTTCAGGCGATGTGCATGTTCCCATTAAAAGGGCGCATCATTTCACTGCACAAAATGAACCAACCGCGAGCTATCTACTTCAATCAAGAGGAACAGGTTGTTTTATATGGATAGCTGTGACTCTCTCTCTCTCTCTCTCTCTCTCTCTCTCTCTCTCTCTCTCTCTCTCTC
>JBBPCS010001871.1:0-14378 GCA_037974645.1 Hollardia meadi
ACACACACACACACACACACACACACACACACACACACACACACACACACACACACACACACACACACACACTGGGATTGAACAGCTTGCAGTATCTGTGTCACAGTCTTAAGGTTTAGATGATTGGTCCTCATCAATCTCATCCTGTTGTGTAAACACACAGCGGCTGCTGTGATGCAGCTGATTCAGCAGAATATGACATGAGGGACCAGTTCACAAGGGATGAGTTTAAGTTTGTAACAAGGATTTTACAAATACTGAGGTCATAAGCAAAACCCCACCCACCAACCAAACAACAATTCCAAACATGTCAAAACGTATTTATTCTTTTAATGGCTCAATCAGATTATCCGCAATCTGTATCGCCATCATCATGGTCTAAATGCTTTTCTAAACCTTCTCCTCAATGCAAAAATCTAAATCAAAATTTAATAATATCAGAACCAGCCTTAAAAACAGACATGTGTAATTGCCAAGTCATTAAATTTTAATATGACCTGTCATGAGAAAGTTAGAGATGCTGTAACCCAGTAACTACACAGTGCTTATCTTTTCTATGCTGTTCTACATTTGTCCAAAGACATGACCAGACATTTTTACTGAATCAGTGTGTTACGGCAGACTGCTGATGTGCACTATCCTCAAACTGAGAAAATTAAACAAAAAAAGTGTGATTAATACTGATTAATACTTATTAAAACCGATTAATTAATTAATTAATTAGCCAGTGTCGATTCCAGACCATTAGATTAGAAGACATGTTTGTCTCTCCCAGATATTCTCACTGATGATTGATTCTCGACAATACTTCATTGATGAGCCTCAACAACAGGATATATTCAGTCTGAAAAGGTCAAATCAAGCTCATACTGTGGTGTTTAAACCAGGCTGCTGTCACCATGCAGACTGACGGCTGTTTGTTTTCTCCCCAGGAGGGCTCCACAGAAAGCATATATGAACCGGCCTACAGTCAAACACTGAGGGAAGTCCAACCCAAGTACCAGTGCAGCCCTGTTCTTCTCAGGCGTAAGCTTGAATGGGGCGGCTCAGATCCATCAGTCTTTTTTGTAAGTGTAATATCTTTATGTTTTAGTCAGACTTTGACCTGATCAACCAATCAAACCATTTTCAAACTTTTGAACACATTTGAACTTGAAATTCAGACTTGTGACACTCAGATCATTCACTGGCTGCACAAAGACAGGATGAAAGCCTGAGAGAGCTGTAACAGAGGTGTTGATCAGGCCTGTGCACTGTTACAGTTCAATTCTTTTCGACTGGAATTCACCTAAATGCTCACATTAGCATGCTCAAAATCCCTAATTTGCTTATGTTAAGCAAGTGTAATGTTTAATCCATTTAATCCATTTTTGTGTCATGCAAGTGCCCAGACACCAAAGAACACTGTTGCAGTGGTAAAAATATTTGTCAGCCATAAGCAAAACTCTGTACATATAACATTAGATTGCAAGCTTACTGAGATTAGCTAATTGAAAGCTAATGGGGAAAATGCAATACCGCGAGTGGCCACTGGGCAAAATTGGAAGCCAGGCTGAGCGGCACAGTCAAATCCAGGTCTAAATAATACAATTGTGCACTGAACACAAAGTACAGCTGAGGCTGATGGGACTGTCATTAGTTTTGCAGGTATTTGGTCATAATCCAAAGAACTGAACAAATGGAAGTTTTGACCTGATGATGGCGCTAGATGAAAAGTAGGGTTCACCAAAGTGATAACAATTCATCTTGAGTGAGACACAAATGTGTGTAGCAAATTTCATACCAACCCATGCAACACTCTGTTGAGATATGTCATGGTTAAATATACCAGTATGAGATTTTCATCATTAATATAGCAGCATACAACTATTTGCTATGTAAAGATATAGTGGAGTAATGGCGTCCTCAACAGAGAATGACATCACACTCCCTTGGAGTTTGTTGTAATCTGAGCTTTTCTGTTCTTGGTTTTGGTAGCGGGGCCGGCCGTGCATGCATATCAGTGCATGTGAGCGATTATGGGAAGAGATATTCCCAGCTGACAGAATGAGATGCTTATAATGTTGGCATCTGATGACCTGAGAATAAGACTCAACTAACAGCTATCTCTCCAGAATCACTCACTGCCCCTCTCAGTCCGGAACCAAAGTGGTGAAGTGACAGACAGGCAGACAGACACTGACATTCACAGAGCTGCAATTCCAGCATGGCTAAAAGAGGCAGCGATGGTACAGAGAACTGCTGGAGCTCTTCCTATTTAAGTATAAGTAATAAGTAATGTTGGTCTTTGTGTCCCGAAGGACCGACCTCAGAGTACAATAAAAGCAAAAAGGAACAATAGAAGGTATGTGAGTTTTGCTTGCTCATTTTGTGCAGTAATGTTTTGTTTAAGTGAGTAATAATTTCAGTATACGTTCTGTAGTTATGTTTGTATTTCACTCATTAGAATCAACTTATCTAAATCTTTGTCATTATCGTGTGTCATTTCAGGTCATGTGTGCCCTTGGACAGTGAAACATCAGGTTGGTTAAAATGATCACAGTCACTTGTTTTATTTTTGGTTTTCAGACAGTTAGGCTCACACTACTCATCTTGATCTTACATTACATGTTGAAGCTTTATGTACAGTATACAGTTGCAATATGGCGGCTTGTCCCCTGTCCCTGCACCTCGTCTGTTGCAGACAAAGACATTAATCATGCCTGCTGGATGTCATCATGTGACAAGAAAGACTTATCTCATCAAATAAAAGGCCAGAACAGAGGTAAAGAAACATGTCTACCTGAGCAAAACAGAAGTGCGTATGCTACCACCGGGGATAAAAATCAGTAGAATATCAGAGAACTTATCAGAGGGAATGAAAGCAGATATAAGACGAGCTGGTCTTGTATATCTCATATCTAGGATCAGTGCTTATGATTTGCATGTTTGGCTATATGATTACATGAGCATTGTCTGACCTTTGTAATTGATCCCACAGAGATGTGTAAAACTCCCAGTCAGAGCAGCCTGTTGACAAGAGATGACAGAGTGAAGGAGCTGAACTCTGACAGGACACAGACACCAGCTCAGGTAAGAGCAGGGGTCACCCTCCAGTAGAGCCACAATATGATGGATATAGTACAGCAGGCCCAATTAACTAATCGGTGGTCCTATCACCGCTGCTGCTGCAGGTTCTTTCATCAGTCCTGCTGTCTGTGTTGATGGCACTGCTGCTGCTTGAGGGATCATTCTTGGTGGAGGCCTCCCTTTTACTGTCTTTACATGTAGCAGCTTTTGGTTTTTTAATCACAAATGTGTCCATTCTCATGTCCCATCACCATTTTTTTCAGATACAGTGTAGCTAGCTACAGAAACGTTGGTTTATCTCAGTTTAACATAACATTACATTGGTAGTTGGCTACGTGACTACGCCCCCTTAACGTACACACGCACAGAGCTGTAACCATTTTAACTGGATAATGCAATTCACAGTTAACACGTACACCAATAATAATAATAGTAGAACAAACAGATTCCTCTATAAAGATGCAGTATTAAATCATTTATCTATGTAGGCCTATTCATTTATTTTTTTTGATCGGCTTCCCCATGGGTGAGCAACCTTTTCGGTGGGTGCTGGAGCACCAGAGCACCCATGTGATCGGCGCCTATGAAGTGCAGTATCCACGTTAAAGGCATAACTCTGTTTTCTTTGAATAAAAATCATACCTTGGATTGGAGCCAGTCCATATAGAGCAATGCTGACACAATATATCAGGAACACCTTGATGGAAATTCTTCAAATTCTTCAAAACATTCACTCCGTTCATCCCATTCTTATGAACATGATACCTCAGGAATGCTTTGAGAAAAATTCTTCAAATTGTCACAAACATTCACTTGGACTCAAGGATGAACTGATTACATTATGATGGTCAGAGGCCAGAGGTCAAGGTCAAGGTCACTGTGTCCTAAACATAACCTAAACCTTAGCATTGTATTTCACCACAAGCTCTTTGATTTTGCTGATATTGAGCTTCAGGTGATTGTTGTTGCACCATGTGACCAAGCTCTCTATCAGTCACTACATATATCTTATGAGTCTGGACAGACATGGATGGAAACTGCAACTTCACTGGTGCATGGAGGCATACAACCACATGGCGGTATGGTAGAGTATCTCATCATTCACACGTGGACACTCTTTAGTACCACAAATGATAATTATTTGCAATGCTGTGCAGCTGGCAGAGTGTAGTCTTTTGTAATCCCGTACCCACATGACTGCGTGCGCCAGACAAGTAGATACCTGACCTACCTGGATGTTGGTGCACATGTCAGTGCACGTGAGGGAAATGTCAGTGGTTGCTTACCGTTGCTCACCTGCCACGCTGTGCTGATGTAACTGACGAATGGAATAGGTCCTGTTACAGTAAGGCATCTGTAAGGTGCTACTGTAATAAAAATACCATATTAGACCCTCAGCCTAATGCTTTAAAGTTAACTCACTTAGTATTAATTTTATGTGGTGTGGGCAGAGGTTACAGAGGGTAAAAAGTGAATGTGAGGTAAACCTGAGAGAGGTCACTTGTATGTCAGCCAAATAAGATCCACTGTCCACTTTAATCTGCTTTATAATCTTTAATCGCCTTTATAAGGCCCTTTTATATCTGCCCTGTGTTGTTTAGAACACCCGCATGTTGTACTGTTTGATGCTTTTCATGCAAGCAATGCAGACAGCTGATAATTGAGAGGGGAACATGACAAGATCAGCAGTCAGCAGTCTCATTCACACAAACGGAACATGTGATGGGGCAATACCTGTGTGAGAGAGTTTAGCTGTTTCAAACCTTCACTTAAAGGTAGACAGTGGTGGAGGGACAGCAGTATTCAGATCCTTTACTGAAAACTAGTAACACCACAATAGGAAAGTACTCCATTTCAAGTAAAAATCATGCACTCAAAATCTTACTGGAGTGTACATAAATATTATCAGCTAAAAGTACTGAATTACTAAATCTATTTATTTGTTCTGCAGAAAAATGTCCCCTGTGACTGATGTATTATATTATTATATACCTGTTTGGCATTATGAAGTTGTTAATAATATTACATCACTGTGTAAAAAGCATTTTGCTGTTGTAGCTGCTCGAGGTGGAGCTAGTTTTAGTTTTTCCCACCCTATGGGTCTGCTCCCCACCTTAGGGTGACAAATGAAAGGTGATAATTCCCAGGAGAGGAAAGAAGAAAAAACAACCTTCTGCCATGCAAATCTGTATTTATTTATTTTGAAATATTGGATTATTTTACTCCTGAGGGCCCTTAAACAGTTATTGAAATTAAACCATTTGAGATGTTTAGAGGAGAAACTGGTGCTCTGGTCTGACAGGAGGACCTAATTCAAACAATGGACCTCAAGCGATTATCACATTTTTTAATGTAAAATTGTAAACTGGAAAGTAAAGTTCTATATCTGTCAAATAAATGTAACAGAGTAAAATGTGCAATATTTGCCTTGGAGTGACGTAGAAGCAGTGGTAAAAGCAATACATTTAAAGTACAGTTTAAAGGCAGCTGAGGTATTTTCATTTACTTGAATATGTAAGTCCCAGTTACTTCATACTTCCACTAGACTTCAGAGGGAAATATTGTACATATATGTTGTAAACATAATCTAATGAAAATATAACACACTGTTAAAGAATATTTATATACCACATTAAGATGCTGTTTACACAGTGATGCATTAGCAATCCAATAATGTCATATATAATAATGATAAATCAGTCATAGGAGGCATTTTGCTGCAGTAACAAGTACTTTTACTTACTTATATATACTTTTACTTAAGTAGGTTTTTGAATACAGAGGTTTTACTTGTATTCCAGTGTTGGACTGCTGATTTTACTCAAGTGAAAGATGTGGTACTTCCATCACTGAGTAGAAGTATAAAGTGGAAATACTCAGGTAAAGCACAAATTCCTCAAAGCTGTACTTAAGTTCAGTACCTAAGTAAATGCACTTAGTTATATTCCACTAGTGAATGAAGATTTTTTTTTTCTAAACGAATATAAGAAGAAAAAAAGAAGAAAAATAAGAACTTGATATGAGTAAATCTGATATTATAGTAGATATGTAGGGGATTGGCACAATTTGATTAAAACACAAGAGACTAAAGGTACTGGAGTGATGGGAGATCACTATGTTATGGTGTGAAAGCACAACAATATGTTAATAAAAACTCCACTCCTTTAATATGTTCTTCTGTCTTGTAAAGTGAAGACATCACGTGTGGTTCAAGCAGAATGTGCGTACACTACAGTGAGTGCACATATTGTTTTATTAATTACAGGGCGCTGACACAGCAGAATCCGTGCACACAACAGGAAGACTGAAGAAGTTAAAGAATTTAGTGCAAACAAAGAAGGGATATCAGAGTGGAGCTGGAAATGGGAAGAGAACATCTGAGAATAATGGTGAGTTATTGTGGATGATGTTAAAGAAGCTGCATGGAATCTGTTCTTATGAACAATAATTTCTGCTCATCTTCAGATCATCTGGCAAATGTGTCGAGAAACAACAGTCCAGTGCTAACCTGCATCAGCCTGGGGACGAGAACAGAGCAGAAGCCCTCTAAAACTGCTCCATCGCCACATCAGCAACAACAGGCCAGAGATGTCCACGAAGATTCTGAGGAGGAAGGAGTTTGGAGCCCACGGCTTGGAAATTATCTGTGGAGCCCATTTGAGTGTCCACAGCCCTGGACTCCCTTCTACCACACCTGTCAGCAACCTCAGCATGAACTGTGGGTCTGCGGCGGCACCATGTCGCTACCCCGGGCGACAGAATGGGATCGTTTTGAAAGTTTGATACAGGAACTGGACAGCAAGCAGTCTGATCTGCCTCCTCCACCAACAACCATCACAGATCTGCAGCTCACACAAAACACTGTAAGATACACCTTTCTGTTATCACCATCAGAGAATGCATCTTAAAGGAATAGTTTGACATTTTGGGAAATCTCCTTATTTACTTTCTGGCCATGTTATTTCCTGTTTCTTTGATTCATACAACACCTAAATGTAACAACTACACATACACAACAACTTACACGAGGAAACTGGGACCAGCACTTTCTGGAGTGTTCAGACATGTTAATTATTGAGCTTTAGAGGTGCCGGTAGGCAGATTTTATTATCTTTGGACAGAGCCACACTACCTGTTTCCCTATTTACAGTCTTTATGCTAAGCTAAACTATGCATATGAGAGTGGTATTAATTGTGAAGCAAATAAAGATGATTTCCCCTAACAATTCCTTCAAGTGGCTTCCTCTTTAGCTTTATTGAAATATGTGGAGGCATTTCAGTCCTTCGTCCTGTTATTATTTGTGAAATAGAGCAAACCAACACATTTCCTGTGTAGTCTAATCTGCCAATGAAAGAGGGGGATTTCATTAAGACTATGACGTTGATTTACAGTAAACAATGTGAAAATGTGACACATTTGATATTTAACTATCTTCGACTTTATTAAGCATTTGTGCCAAAGTACAGTATAAGCCAGCTTGCATGCTCCCAGATCTCCAAAGTGTCATTAAACTGTGCTTTGAATCTCTAATTACACCTCAGAGCTCTTTAGGGAGCATTCATACTAACTGAGCTGTAATTGTATCCTGAGCTGTACTTATGCTGAACCAAACATTTTACTGCTTAATTTGCATCACAAACTGCTCTTTGATAATATCATCATAATCATAATCATATCCCTTTGAGTTTACACATACAGTCTGGTAACCAGGAAGTAAGCAGCAGCTTTAAACGACAGGGAGACCCAGGAAAGATAAATGAGAAGCTCATGCGTGATGGAGTGATGCATTTGAAGCAGGGACAGTCCACGTTCTGGAGCTTTGTTAAGTCTGGGACATCACTTCAACTCAGGCTTGGAGACACCACATTTCTAAGCATGTATCTAACAAAAGACGCCATGAGGTTGCATTCTGGTTTTTGGAGCTCGATCCACACCACAGATTTATCCCGGCCAGCTTTTTTAAAATCCGTCTTGTGCTGCAGTAAAAATTTCGAAAAGTAAGGTTTCATGATCCACTATGTAGCAGGAAGGACTTCATAAATGACAGTATTACAGTAGCATCAGTGTATATGAATTTACTCTATCATGAAAGTGCTGTGCAGTTACAAAGAATCCAGAATTAGCGTAAAGTTGTAATTTGACTAACTCTCTCCATTTGAGACCCTTTTTTTTATAGTATTACATTAATATGACAATCCCATTCAATATTTTCTTCCTCATCACATTTCTCAACCAGTTTTCTTCTTTTCCACAACATACAGTTGGATAGAGTCTTCTCTCATGTGTGCTAGTGGAATTATGAATACGATTGTTTCATGTCATTGCAAATAGGAAGCGGTGCATTGCAGATACTAAATATATTCATGTTTGTAAACTGTTTCCAGTGTTAAGGACTATCCTATTAATAGTTGCTTATCCAACCATGTAGTGTGTGACAGTGAGGCCTCAGTTCACTAACGGTCAGAGTTGGGAAATAAGCCAAGAGTCAGTGTAACAGATGTTCATGAAAGGAGCGCTGAATGACCGCTAAACTGAAGCTTAAAACCAGCAAGGAACGACTCACTGCTTTCAGTCTGATTTTAAATGAAATTAAGCAGGATGGAATAAACTGTCAGAAGATATTGACAAAAATAACAGTGAGACTCTTCCCATACTGAAATATATATATATTTTTAGAAGAACAGTACAAGATCATTCAAATACAAGCCACAATATTTTGACTCAGGATATAAAAAGAGCAGCATATACATAGAACAGCATGTCTAAGAACTGTATGGCTGCCAGGGTTTAACCTAATTCAGAACACATTTCATAAACAGGGAATAAACACCCAACTGTTTATGTTGTGGGGTCACAGGGAGAACACACACACACACACACACACACACACACACACACACACACACACACACACACACACACACACACACACACACATAATATGCCCATCTGTCACCAGAAAACACACATTTTAATCTCTCTTTCACCCAAACAGTTGACCAGATTTGGGAGATTTGACGCCTTCAGACAGCCTTTAATGAAGCCACAGGATAATGGAAGCTCCCTGGTAAGAGAACCAACCTCCTCAATCTGCCAGGAATTTAGCTTTCTCAAACATCCTTAACACCACACCAAATCTGATTTTTAGACAGGAAATGTCCACCATATTTATTTGGCAGCTGCAGCGGAGAGCTCTATTTACAATGTGTCTTGTTTTTAAAGCAAAAGCAGGAGCAGAATGGTGATCCAGGCCAGCTGAGGCCGCAGAGGAGGGAGATGGAGACCTCACCACATAGTGACAGGAAGCATGTCAAGGCCATCATTGTATGTCATGCACTCTACAAAAGCGTTCCGTTAATGCAAGCAGCTTTAAGTTCATGGCACTGTGTGGCTCACACCTAATGAAATAACATCTGTTAGCAGCCAGACGCAGCCCCACACCTGTTCAGCCACACTGAAAACCATCAATCAAACTGTCGTTTGACAGCTGACAGGTCCAACCAACATGCATGCAGACATTCTGCCACCTTTATCTGGTTGAAAAATGCCTACAGCTTTAAAAGCTTTATCACAACAATACGAATGTACGTTGTGAATATAAAAATTTCACCAGAGGATCCATCATATTTCTGATATATATACATAACATAACATATATATATAACATTACTGCAGCCATGCTAGCTGTGTGGCTGCAGGGATTACAGTGAAGTCAGTCAGTCCAGCAACATGTAGATGTTTGCGGAAGGTTTTGTACCCTTATTACAGAGTGTTACTAAATTTTGATGATTTGTTGTTGATAATCTTTTAAGTGTTAACTAATCACATAAACTCATAGTGGCTTGATCAACAGGAATGCGTGACACATCTGCGTTAATTCATCATGAAGTCATTGTGACTGACGCATTAGTTATGCATTTGTTAAATTTATGTTTTGTACCACATTACGAGTACTTAAAGAGTACTTGAAAAATGTAATTATATGTTTGTTAAATTCATGCTTTGACTAGCGAAAAGTTATTAGAGATATCATAAATGCATTTTTACACTAGTCATAAATAAAATCTTTAATGTGACTCCCTTCAAGCTATTAGATGATAAAAACTGTTGCCATAATATTACAGCTTACTGACACTGGTCCACTGTGTTACATATGTACATGTGTACCTCTCTCCTCCAGAGCATTAGGCTATTTTAGAACCATGCATGTGATATGTATTCAGTTTAATAAAACAAGCCAGAAAATTGGAGTAAAATATAGTCTGCCAGCATTCTATAATTATATTCACTGGTAAATTGGGACATTTTGAATTTGGCTTCTTTGTGCTGTTATTATAAACCTAAATATTCCCAGGCATTCCTCACTTTAGAACAGTCTGCCTGACATTTTCAGAACCCAATCAATAGGATGATATTTTTTGTAAGCTGCATACCAGTGTGGTTTCAGTGAAGCCCGTCCAGAATCTTATCCTTTGATGGATTGAGGCAAATATGCTCTGTGGTGTGAAAGTCCCTGTACAGGAACAGGAAGTTAAAAGCTGAGCACAGGTATTTGGGGATTAAGCTCCCCACACACCTCCTAGGTTGCAGCTATAAAAAGCGAGGCAACTCTTTCAGGATTAAGCGTTTGCTTGCCAGAGGAGCTGCGTGTCCCAGCATAAACTAAGATACTGAGCTGTTCCGTCACATGAGGAATCAAACACAGCAGCTTAGGGCCCTGACTCAGCTTTCCGATTGGTTAGCTTTCTCTTTTGTTTGCCTGCCGTGGGAGATAACAAATGAAAAAAAACTAAAAGCGTGTAAGGCAGAATAAAAATGCGACTTTTTACTGTGCAGCACGGACACACACGGACAGGTGAAGCAGAGAAAAGAGAAGTTGGTGGTGGGGGAGCGTTTACTAAAGGACACAGGCGCTCCAGTAACTCTCTGGAAAGCCTCTACAGCCTCAACAGTGGACAAAGCTCCTCAAGTAAGCACCTTCAGGCAAAGGGCCAAGTATACTCTTCACACCACTACCTAATGAATTATGCAACCCTTGCATGTACACTCAAGTATCCTGTTACTCCCCTTTAGCTGGGCTAGTTTATAGGATTACACTAACCTCTGACAAATCAAAACCGACTCCTTGACTCAGACTTGGCCTGTCTTACTTTGGACATGTGGATGCCTCGAATGCAAAGTTAGATATCTGAATGGAGTAATTAGCTAGCTGCCCATTATTGAGCCCTCTTGTTTGTCTGCTGTTGCCCAGGTGGAGTCACAAGTGGGTCAGACTGCTCCAGTAACAGAGATAGTCTGAGGCTGGACGACGATCTGTTGTGCACAAGACAGTTCTGCGGCAGAGCCAGAGTCCACACAGACTTTGTGCCGAGTCCATATGACACTGAATCCCTCAAACTCAAGGTAAACAAGTCGCGAAAGTCTGGAAAGTATCTGTAAATGGTCATGAAATAAATTAACTGTATAACTATAACTATATTATACTGGAGCTGGACTGCCATGGATTTTAGGATGACAATTACTGGCCAATATCTGTAGAGTTTTTTAGCCTTGCTAGCTGCATGGCTCTTTGGGTGGCAGTGTGGTTGGTCCACCACTGAAACCACATCAACAATCATTTGACAGATCGGCATGAAATACAGTCAATTCATCGTCCCAAGACGATGAATCCTGACCCCCTATAATTTTCCTATGGCACAACCACAAGATTCACATTTCACTGACAATTTAAAAAATCCCTTTCTGACTTAAGTAAAGGAAAGACTAAATCCACGGTCCTTCTGTGTGAAAGTTTATCTGAAGCAGGAACCAGCAGTTAGTTAAATCAAATGGATACCTTCCAAAGTTAGTTACCTCTCCTTTACATGAAATGATGGATAACAACATGTTGTTTTCATGTAATTTAATCTAGTGCCACCCTGAGGCCAAAATTTGTCTAATACTTTGGTTTATGACTAAATACCTGCAAAACTAATGACATTCCCAAAATGTGTTGAGTGCTAATAAGTAAGTGTTCCTTATATGGTAACATGCTAATGGAGGCTAATGCTAATGGCTATGGTTACCCGCTAAATGTCAGCACGTTAGCATTGTCCTTGTGAGCATATTAGCATGCTGATGTTAGCATTTTGCTCACTACTGTGCCTAACAGCCAACTGTAGACTCTTGATAATGAAAGGCCAGTTTTTCCTCAACATATTAGCCTAATTTTATTTTGTCTTAGTGTCTGCTAACAGAAATGTGAGAGCTAAGGCATCTTTATTGGTTGTGTTTTAAACTTCTGTTTGTGTGTTAAACATATTAGTGTTTGTCTACCCGAGTTGGTACAAAACAGTTCTTCTCTGTGTATGAGATTAATGTTTTTTGTATATGGTCCCAGTCAAATAAATGTAATAAAACTAAACTAAACTTTCATTCAGGTGGGAGATGTGATTGACATCATCGCCAAACCCCCCATGGGAATATGGAGGGGTATGCTGAACGGCAGAATGGGAAATTTCAAGTTCATTTATGTGGATGTGCTCACAGAGGAGTGTCCTAATACACATGAGGAAACACAACCCCACAGAGTGAGACAGAAGTCCTCTGTCCAGGAAGTTTTAAAGCACCTCAGTTTGGAGGTATGTGTTTTTGTTTGAGCAATCATCTTCCATGCAAGAGGCTGGTCTGAATGCTGTTCTCTTCACTTGCTTCACTAGGAGTATTCCTCATCTCTGCAGCTGAACGGTTACCAAACAGTGGATGACTTGATGAGGCTGAGGGAGCATCACCTGACGGAGCTGAATGTGACTGATCCAGAGCACAGGCATCGCCTGCTTGCCGCTGTCCACTCAACTCAGCGACTGCACTGTGAGTAATAGGAAACAAAGAGAAGGTCATCCGAGGACAGTGTCATCATGCACAGTTGGTGACATGATAAAACCAGAAAAAGATACGCTGAGACGTTTAGATCCAGAAAGGAAAAAGGGACAAGTGACATTGCACCTCAAGTAAATAAGACTGGGAGGGTTTCCGGGCCGCAGCTAAAGAGGTTGAGGATAACAGGATAACCCCAAAGAGCATTTCTGAGAATAGAGCAGGACGCTTGAGGACAGTGGCTGCAGACAGATAGGCCGTTAATGCACAGGAATAATAGCTGTAAAGGATTACTTACTGCTCATCTATTCAACTCTGTCACAGTACATCAAACCAACGCGTCTTCTCTGCTTCACAGCTGATAGTCAGTTGCAGAATGAGGCCAATCGAGAGGCCGAGACCCCCAGCAAGAACACGAAGGCAGATATAAACAACTGCGCAAGAGACTCAGGCTGCCACATGCCATCTGACATCCCTGACAACAGCACAGAGAACACAGATCTTCACTTAATCTCCGAATACCCTCTACCAGCTGAGATGACAGCTTCATGAGAATAATCAATTTTTTATAATGCCTGTTTTATTCTTTATGTTGCTGCTGAGAAGACTTGTGGATGAAAAGCCGTCTTTTTACTTCTTGTAACAGTGTTAGTTCTAATTATGTACAATAAAATAACCATGCAGAGCCTTTACCACTGCTCATCCTCAACTCCACTACTTTATGTGGGTCTATAATTTGATGTTCAGCTGGGGTACGACAACACCATTTGGACAAACCTCAGGCAGCAATACAAGTACCAGTAGTAATAATAATGGCAATTTGTTAAGGTTAGTTATGGTAATGATTATTTCAGATGCCAGTGTGTGGTAACAGCAATCATTTAATAATTTTTTTTTTTAACAATATATTGTGGGGGACATTTTGAATATGGGGGGCCCCCTCAATATTATAATTATTGCATTGGCTAAGTCAGTTGACTTCATTGGTTGTCCTTTAAAAAGTAGACTATTTTAAGTAGTATATAGGCCTAAAATGATCAATTACTTTAATCATAGGTCAATCTGCCAATTATTTTCTTGTCTGTCAATTATTACTTTCTTTTCTAACTGTTTGGTCCAAATAGTAGTAAAAAATGCTGAACACATCTCATGGCCCATGTTTGTTTAGACTAAACAGGAATCCAAATTCAAATTTGGACAAACGTTTTCAAAGGGAAAAGATCACTTTTATTCAACAGTCAACATCTGCAGCTAAACGTGTAGTTTTTACATGAAATTTGTAACCATTATCAAACTAAAAGATAAGAACATACTATAACCTTCTACCAGTCGATTAATTGAACAAAAAAGGCATACTGTAGTAATCAATCATGGCATGACAGAAAAGAGGCAGAAATAAAGATTAGAACATTCTTTACAATATATTCTCAACTCTGCAACCCCCCCCCCCCCC
>JBBPCS010001872.1:0-14378 GCA_037974645.1 Hollardia meadi
AGGAAACAAGAAACTCAAATTATAACAAGAAATAACCACAGAAATAAACTAGAATACAACACAATAAAACTGAAACCCTGACAGTTTCATTATGCTCAAATTATGCATCTAGGAATTCTCCTAAATCTTGGCAAATAAAACTCTCTAAAAACAAAAATGATGATAATAATGATGATATTAATTAATGATGAAGGATTTTTGTCAGTATATTTAAAATATGGTCTTATTATTATTATTATTATTATTATTATTATTATTATTATGTCAAAAAGGTGACATTGTGGACATACTTCTCCTAGGTTGGTTTCAAAAATCCCACATTTTGTTGAAGAAGTTGTCCCTTTGTACAGTGTAACCGACTTAAAAAGTAATTTCAGACTATCAAGAGGACAAGTTATATAGAGTATTTCAAGGACAAAGTATTATCAGTTGTATTTGTATGTTAGTTCGATCATTTTCTCTTCTTTGCTAACAACTAACACATTGGGAGCGTTTTACATGAACAGCAAACCAGCTTACTAGTGTCTAACAGTGTTCTCGCCTGTCTGTGGACTGTGGCTAATCAAGAGTCATATAGGGGTGTGGCATTCAACATCCCAAAATCTACAATGTCAACACATCTCCATCACTTTTGTTCCCTGGTCAATACACATCTGTCCCATTACATTTCTTGGCCAATAGGAGAAGCACACATCTCAGTTAGGGTTTCAAACAGCTGGATTTCCAAATACAGTCTGTGCTGTCGATGGAAGTCACATCCCCATTGTAAACCCACACTGCAACCATAGCCTATTATAACAGAAAACAATTCTATTCCGTCATCCTTACCGGATTCTGTGACCCACATTTCTGTCGTGTAAATGTAGGTCACCCTGGTGGTTGGCATGATTCCAGAGCATTTCAAAATACAGATGTTGCATGAATGCTGGAAGAAGATGCCCAGACCTTGGTTCCAGAGGGAATGTACATTTTTGGTGATTCAGCATATCCTCTGTCACGACAACTAATGAAGCCCCATAGGGATAATGGGCACCTAACCGCCAGGCAGAAGCGCTTCAACAGAAAGCTTAATGCAGCTCATTGAGCATGCTTTTGGCATCCTGAAATCCAAGTTCAGGAGGCTCAAGTGTCTGCACATGAAAGAAGTGCATAATATCAGTGCAACAGTCACAGCATGTCCAGGCGACCAACTTGATGAAGATGAGCAGAGTGTTCAAGTTGAAGAGGACATTGATGAGCCACACCCACCACAGCCCAACAACCAAGATGCACATCAATACAGATACATGATTTGTGCCCACATTTAAGGAGAGGATACACCTACGCCCTCATAACCTTTTCGTTTTTTGTTTTTTTTTCTTTTCACTTTTGTGAGCTGGTGTGCAGTATGTCACAGGGTGATGTGAGGCACTTCAGAGGAAATGCCAAGTTTAACATGGAAGTCAAACTTGTAATATTTGTAAGGCTCTAAGTCATTATTTTATTACTTTTTGGTTGAAGTGCCTCGATAGCATCAATACCTCTGCTGTGCCTCCAAGTGGCAGCTTGTGGTAACTGGGCGGTAAGAACCCAGGCAAAGTCAGCAGAGGATCTCGGAGTTCAGTGGTCATTTTACAGTTGTGAATGTAAGCTAGTCAACCACTGCTCCTTTTGTGGAGTTCCACTTTTTTGATGAGATCACAAAGACACAAATTTCGTTTTCAACATTTATTTTTTGCTGGTTTCTTTTAGCAATTCAATCATTTGTTGTTGTCGTTTCCCGATCTCTTTTCATTGGGACAACATTTGACCCATGCATGTACTGATTTTTTTTTCTCAAATCTTGCTCTTCTTCGCTCCTTTAGCCTTCTCCACCTTGCCAATTCAGGCCTCACCAGGGACTCAAGCGCAGCTGGCCTCCACTCAGCATGAACCTGGCATGTGTCATGGAGTGACAATTGGCTCTTGCCCCTTTTTTGGGTGAGTCACAGTGGTGTTTGAGGGACCTTCAGTTGCTCTTCAGTACATTGCTCTTATGTATGTTGCTCTGCAGTTGTAGATTGAGGTTGGCCTGGAAAGAGGGGTGTAGAAACAATAGTGCCTGGTGGTGCACTCCCCACCCCAGACCCACCAAATATTTCATCCATTTGCTGTCAAAGGACACAATTGAATTTCAGGCAAAACATTTTCTTACCTATCTTCTCGTTTGTAAATTTGTATCCTCTGGCAATGAAGTCGTTTTCCAGTTTCTGGTAAAATGAGATTTTGTTATGGTGCTATAGTTGTTGGTGTGTCCTGGTATGATTGTTCTGTGTTTGAATTTTGTAAAAACATTGCAGTATTGTTAAAAACATTCATATTTTATTTTAATCCTTAGATTGCAAAACAAAGTCACTGTACCTGTCTGGGTGTCATTGTTTGGACTGATACCTGGTTTTGACCTATGCCTGCATTATGAACTGTGAGTTTGCCTATCCCCAATAAATACACTGTAACTAAACCTGCTCTGCCTGCGATGTCTGCACTTGGGTCCAAAACCCTTGTTCGTAGTGTTTCTGGCACAAACCGTGACACATTCTCCCTGATTGGCCTCACCTGGGGAGGCGTTGGCTAGCTGTCTGGAATGTTCTTTGTCCCTCTGTTTTACCTGGTTAATGTCTAAGGAGCAAAACTTTGTATCTTTAATAAAGTTTTATGCAAGTTTAAGGACAGTGCTAAGGTGGAGTTTACAGCGACAAGTCCAAGAGTGTTGCCAGAGTGTGTGCGGCAGGAGTTCAGCCGCCCTGGGCAGGTGACTGGGACTCTGAGGGAAAATAACATTACTAGAAAGCACAAGAAATATCAAATACGAGAAATAAATTACTAGGAAATGTGACGGCCCACAATCGCTACAAATGACTGCATGGGAGACCCTCTTTCTTTGCCCCAGCAGCAGTCAGGACAGTGTTGCATTGTATGTCAAAGTCACACGGATTCTGAGATAACTCCTCAGACGGGGATTGCACTGCCACAAAAGTCAAGCATGAATCATATTTAGAAAAGACCGTGTTTAGAAATCACCCAACATTCAGTTTCAGATTTTAACTGTAGCTTGTAAATGCAAAGTCTACATGGAAAAAGAACAGGAGAGGTGTTTCAAAGTGTGGATTTAAAGACAGACTGACAGACATTTTAATTACTGACATGATATTTTTCTAATGCCTGGGACTTAAAGTTTGTTTTTTTAAAGGCATACAGAGAAATTTTAATCTCACCCAGGTAGCTCTGAAGAACAGACACATATTCTTGTAGACTCAAAGATTTGCAGTTTAACAAAAAACAAACAAACAAACAAAAAAAACCCCACACTACATTCTCCAGGGCTGCGCACTGCTAACTTTGGAGCAAATATTGTTTTATTCTTAATCCTGTCGCCTCAGCTCTCAGCCTTATTGGAACTCACAGAAGTGGGGAGAGATTTGGTGGTACAGTGCCCGTAGGGGGAGAAAACGGGGACATATTTCACTGATCAAATGATTTTATGATTCTAAATCAAAAGAGAATAATTTAACACCTGCCTCGCTTGCTCTGTGTTGTACTGTAATCTCTCTCTCTCTCTCTCTCTTTGGCTTTGTCTTTCTTCTGTCTCCTCCTACCTTCCTTTGATTTCACCAAATTAAAGGACGCATAAAAACTGTATGATATCAGGCCTTAGTGGCATGCAGATAATGAGCCTGCACTATGGGGATTTCAGTGACAGTGCTTTCCAAAGTTCACTGAACTGTACAGGCAGTCATTGTTGTGCAGCTCCGTAAAACCCAATCAGCGTCTTTGCTTACAGACCTCACTGATGTGATGTCACTTACACATGGGCTTCACGGTACTCTAACTTGAGGGCTGGTCTGTCACACACAGGACCAAACTTAGTTCATAAATATGTTGTTTTATTCCATCACCATCTACATACTTGGGGTGCTGGAAAAGTTGCGTATGAAAGTTTAAGAGTAGGAAATACTTATGCAGTAAGAACAGTGAATTAGACCACCGATGCATTGTGGGCCTTTTCCAGAGGATCCTCTCATTACAAGATAGTTTAAAGAGTCTCCATCAGCCCAAACATTAACTGAGCCATTTATTTAACACGTGGACCTCAGGAGATTAAACTCGAGGTTTTTAATGTGGCCTAACTCTGTAGTGTAAACCAAATTTAAACACCAGTCCCTACAGCAACAGTAATAAATACTTTAAAATATCCTCTTTAATGAAATGTGACTGAAAGAGGCCAACACTGGTGACAATTGAATATGGATAAATAATATATATGTATAGTCGACATCCAGATATGAGTCATAGAACTCGAGAACTCGAGGGAATGATTTCCTACGGCCTCAAAGGAAGTCTTTTTTAAATTTAGCAATCCATTCTTCAGTTTCCAGCAGAATTGGTTCCCCTAGAGAGAAGCTTCTAACAGATCTTTATTTTTGTAAGGTATGAAAAGAGCACAGCAACAGCCACCAGACGGAGAGGGTCCCAACAGAGACATTGGAATCCCAAAAGACGTTGGGAGTATTGAAACTCAGCCAGTGACACTGATGTAGAAAACCAAACAGAAACACTACCATCTCTAAGAGCAGCAGCTTCACGTTGAGTGCGCAGACAGAAAGACAAAAGAGAGGGATTGAAATGGAGAGATATTGAGGGTATAGATTTTTGTAGGCAAGGCGCCAGAGAACACAAGGAACTGGACCCAGGTTCAGGCCCTAAAGGCAGATGCTAATGCAGTTCACTGATTTAACAATCAAAATACAAATGGACAAAGACGCTTCCAGGTAGAGGTAGAGGCAGGCAGGCGAGGGTCACAGATCAAAAACCCCAGTCAGAAACACTAGAAACAGGCTGATACACTTGACAAAAACTAAGACAGATTGAGTTCTTCACACTGGTAACACTTTACAATAAGGGTACAATAATTAACATTGATTAATGTTGCAATAAGCATTACCTGATGTTAACTTATGTGTCTAGTAATCATTCATTGATGGTGTTCATGTTAACACATCCAATTATGATGTCACACACATCCAGTTGTGATGCAATTGTTAGTATTGTTACTTGCGATGCAAAGATCATTAATATAGATCATTGATTGGTGAAGTTGCTTAATTACCACCATCTATGACCACCATCATAAGTTAACCATTAAGTCAAACTGAAATGTAAATTGCATTTTTAAATCTTTTAGATCACATCAACAGTCATATTGTGCCCCTATTAACCAATATAAGCCAAGAAAATTGAATTTATTTGTATTTTGGTCAAAATCTGATCATTTTTTATTCTGGGAAAATGTGAAGTTTTCTTATATCAGCTAGTGCCATTTTCAACTAATGGAGCTTAGCGGGAGTTCAGTCAGGAAGTCTATCTCCTTGTGCATGCTCTCTAAGTCACAAGCAGGTTCCCGCTTTCTCTAAGCTTCACTAGCTCATTTTCCTCTTCATTCAGTCACGACCTGCCACACTTTTCTCTAGCCAATCACTTGTAAGCTGTCAAACTTTAAAAGTGCTGTCTCTCTCTCTGCTGTCATTTCAGCACCGCAAATCAAGCTCCATTCCTGATCACCACCACCAGTGTATAGGCTCCAGGGGAAGTCTCCTTAAGAAGATCCTAATCGTTCGACTACTTCCCTTGGAGATCTTCTTCCTGCCGGGGTCTAAGCGCCAAAGTCTACTTTTCTGTTCACAATAAATTTCATCTTCCAAATTCTCTCATTTTCATTCATTCTTCTTATTAGTCTCTCCTGAACTATCACGACATCCACCCATCAATCAATCTTCAACAGTAGGTTTCCTGATGAACAGATGATTTATTTGCTGCTGGAGTAACCGCTAACTGATGCTAACTTTTGGCTTGCAGTTTCTTTCACTACTTGTAAAATTTCTGTAATCCAAGTAAGAAATGAATGCAATCTTAACAAGAACCCTATGGCAGAAACTCAATCAAAGAGTGACAAATTGCAAGCACTGAGCACCAACAGGTTCTATGGTTTTTACCATGAACTGAGAATATGTTTCCGGATCTTGAGGTTCCCAGATAATGGTGTACAAACAGCAACAGCTACAGACATGTTATCTAGAGTCCGTGAGCACTAAGATCTTTCAATCCTACATGAACAGAAGGAAAGAAAGATGGTAGGATGATGCCTCTATGGTAAATAAAACATGATAACGTGCTCTCAAAATGATAAGGGGCCCTCTATGGGTGTGCTAGGCTGCCCTACATGCTAAAAAATTTGCTGGCCTCCATGTGCCTCTAAATGATTTAATAGTTATCACTTCCTTGTGTGTTTTTATTATAAAGGCGTAGTAATAAAACTATTTTAATCTTAACTATGGTTTTTGACTGTTTCACCATAAATGCATCAGTACTTTTTCTTTGCAGACCACCACCACTGTTAGGGCCACTGACCAAGCTACTATATTTGATGGCTTGGGAGTGAGAACATATTGGCACAGAACACAAATTGCTTTTCTTCTGCCGCATTTCTGACAAATCAGCTGCTATGTTATTGTATTTACTGCATGTCATTCTGATCTGAAGGAGAGGCCAAAATAACCCACAACTAAAATCTTAACGAATGCAACAGGAAGTAGCCAACACACAACCTTGCATACATGTATGTGTGTTTGTCTCATTAAGTTTTCAGAATGGTGAAGTTCTACTGTTAACCAAACCTGACAGAATGACCTTGTCACAGCAGTCACAGTGACCTTACACAAACACACACACACACACACACACGCTCACAAAACCCACACACATATGCATTCACACCAAAACACCACAATCATGCTCACATCCAAAGCTTGTAGCTTATGCTCAGCCACCAATCATACACTCCTTCCATCTGGTAACTACTGTCACTCACACTAACACATATCTATATTCACATAGGCTGTCATCCCATATCCTTTTGTTTTCTTTCATCACATGAAAAAACAAAAAACAAACATACATGACAAAGATTAGATTCCTGATGTTTTTTTGTCTGTTTTATGGGAGAATGGCTACAACCCATGTGAAAACATGGCTGTTAGCTGCCTGATGTCCTGTATTAGCAACCTGACATGTTCAACATAATCAGTCTGGTTAATGAGATCATTAATGAAGCCAATCAAACACATTCACTTCAACCAATATTTCTATTCAAACATTCTAGACTATAACAATCCCGTCCTTACATAAGTCACGGGCTGCATTAGTATGAACTGTGAGTAAGAGAAGTTACATGGGCTAATGAATTTTTGCTTATTAGTAGTGAAATTAATGCATAGAGGCACTCTGAAAACTAATCAAATCACCTGCTCTGTTGGGGATCCTGTGGTTGAAGTGTCAACTTAGTATTATTCTAGAGCTGTTGTGTTGACAAGAATGCTTACACACTGACACCGTGGTAGTGAAAGAGAGAGAGAGAAAAAAATAATTTCAGACTTGTCAAAAGAGCAAATATAATTAGCATTAAACAAACAGTTAGTGTGGTAATTTGACCATCTAAGTCCTTTATGTCAAACTTTTGTTGTCCAGGGGGCACATTGTTATCCACAGTGCTTGTGATCCACATTGATCCAGTCACGTCAATCCCTGTCTCCTGCTGAAGACAATATTGCTCCTATATATCAACTTCTAGGGATTTAGGATTGATAGTGTGGAGACCGTTGGAGCACACATTGGGGGATTTGTGGAAAAACCTTGAAACGCTGTCAGGTCGATGAGAAAAGCAGCAGCAGCCATCATTTAACTCAGAGAGCCCTGGAAAAATAGGTAGAAGAGAAAAAAAGCAACAACTCGTCAATCAATATAGGAGCCATCACAGCCAGTCAGAGACACATGGAGAAAGAAGTCATCTATTATCACCTCTAGGCAGGGGACACCGCAAAGGACTTTCAAAGTTCAAAGATTTTAAATTGCATTGCATCACCTAACTCAGGTTTTTTAATCAAATGTTTGTCTCCGAGGTGATGTGTCCTTGCACAAAATGATTGTTTTCAGTTGCGCCATGGCAAAGGCGGCACATGCTGATGCAGTGGCCGGTCGCTCCTTCAAACTTACTTACATTTTTGTTTTTACCGGCTTTATTGCTGAAACACATGAGAGAAATACACTCATCAGCATTGGAGAAGAAGGCGCAGGGTTTGGACTAACAGCAGCAAACTTTTTTGGGACGATCATTGCTCATGACACTTTTCGACCATACAGCCAGACTAGCCAGACCGCTCCGGGAGGAGAGTGAAGAGATCCAGGATGGGAGCCATGCTAGCCCTGCTTGGACTTAAGCCTCCCCCTAGCTAATGTCTGGTAGCAGGAAAATGAATTTGACGGACAGAAAATCAGTGCCTGTTGTGTCCACATCTTCACAGAGACCTGTCTCCACCATAGCATCATGGATAAAAGACATGGGTACATCTGATTCCTTATAATCATGATCTATCTAATTTTTTTTAGATTTGGTGTCACTTCAGTTTCAGACTACAACTAATCGAGCATTGCGTTAGTTTGGGCAGGCCCCGGAAGTCAAGCTCAGCTCACAATCTCAGTTGAATCATCTGATCTGAAAGCCAGCCCACATCAGCTGATGGCTCAGCTGATTCTCTTCTATGCATTCAATTGGCAATTCTCATACAGGGCGCACTATTTAAGCTGCTTTAACCTGGCTTCTCTTCCTGCTTCCTCTGCAAACTGCTTTGCAACCCACCTCCACCCCAGCTCCTCCTTTTTATGCTGACTTAATCAATATCATTTCTGTTGTCATTGATGCCTGCTCTGTTCTCTTCCCAGGGGCTATTTTCTGCTTAGCTCCCTGCCTTAGCCTTTCCATGTAGCACATGGAAGGGCAGGGATGCTGTGCTCTCCCAGAACAGAGCCATAACACCAAATATAACTTAATGCAAATTGGAATCCAAGTTTCTTTGACTAGAGTGTTCCTGACAGAAGTACAGTTTTGGAACACGAAACATACCAAGCCATAGGCCTTTTTCCATATGGCCAATTGGAGTTGTTCCAGTGGACTGTTCGACCGTTGCAGCCTTTCAAAATGTTGAATTTATTGTTGTGCATGAATGATTATTGAAAAGGATAATATTTACAAATGAGTGACTAATCATCACTGCAGACAATTTTTCGTACACAGGGATATAATGAAGAAGCAAGCCTATTTGAATTATACAGCATTGCTGATTTTGTGTTTCTTAAACTTCTGTATTGTCTAACTGTAATTAATATTATAGGCTTCTAGTGACAGGCTAAATTTAATTATAATGAACATACTAACATTATGTAAATAATATGTTATTATAATAACATTATACAGTTATATTAAAATTATACTAATAATGCAAATATATACTGGTCTAATATCTGCAGTGGACAAATGAAGATTTAGTCAGTCAGGATGTCAGTGCCTCTTCTAGCCAGCCTCCTGCAACACATTGCCAGGTAATATTACTAACTATCCCAACAGCAAGAAGGCCAGCTTGGCATCTTTCGTAAAGCTTGTCAACAACTAAACGCCAGTCCAAGATTTACTCTTGTCTCTTGCTCAGTCACTCTCTCTTTCCCTTCCTCTGCCAACATCCCCTTTGGTCTCGTCACCTCTGCCATGGTGTCCATATAGAGAGCAGGGGTTCTCCACCTTTCATAACTTAAGGCCCACTTCTGATCTTTAAAAAGTTTCAAGGACTACCTTTCAAAATAAATGACAAAAAAACAACTATGTGACCAAATAAAGTGACAAAAAACAAAAATACACTGGGCCAGGACAGGATCTATTATGTTTAACATACTGTATTTTCAGCTTTTCGGCAGCATCACTACCTGCCATTATGAATCCAAATGTATTGCCGTCTGGGTCATATTTCCTCACCACATGCTTTGGATCTTTTACTGGTACAGGATAGTCTCCCAAATCACTTTTTAATTTTAAAAACCTAACTTTTTGTGCCACTGCATTTGAGGGGACTAACTGTGGCAGATGTTAGCTAGTTGTGGCGGAACACACTGGTGATATTAAAATGTAACTCATCATTGAAATTATGCACAAGTTTTAATTTAAGGTTTTTTTAATTTATATGAATATGATTATGAATAATTATGTCTATGAAAATTGCGCACAAAAAAATCTTACCATTTGCTGTACCACTGCCTCCACGGCCCAATGGATGAGGCCCACCACTGTTTGAGAATAGCTGAGGCTGCTGAGGCTAGTTGCTTGACTAGTTGAGCTCAAGTTAGCTGCAGTTAGAGGTTACTTTAGAAGCAAGTGAAGCTATCTGTCTATCAGGGAATCCTCTAAGTCAAAGAGTGTTGAGGCAGAGCAGCAAGAGGACATCAGAAAGAAAACTAGAAAACATTTTCTCCATCAAATATTTAGTTTCACCTTTACAGTTGGTGGTGTGTGACCAGCAACCTAGGTGGTAAATGAGCAGGAGCGCAGAGTGGGGTGCTCCATTCTCCTTAATACAAGTCAGTGTAAAATGATTATTAAGCCATTATTATAAGGCAAAACAATGTTGCTTTATGTGTTTTGATTGTTAGTGAATAGACTGCCATGGAACAACGTGTAAAATCCCCTCAAACTTGCTCCATCGCCTGAATATTTTGACACAGACGCATCTGACATAGGCAGCTGCAATGAAACAAAATCATTCAAAGTCCTTAATAATTACAGACGTCTCGAGACGTCTCTGTATTTTGCAGTATAGCAGAGTTTGTTGGCAACTTTCCCATTCTGGCTCATTGGGAGCGATGCTTTTGAGAAAAGATTGTTTTTCCAGAGCAAGAAGCAAGGAGCAACTGTAGTGACGGAGAAGCTGGCTTCAGTATGAGCTACAGGCTACAGCAACTAGAAGTATGTTGGAGCCTATGGCGTCATAAGCATTTGGACAGTGTTTGTGTAATTACTCTCACTGCTGCTGGGGTGGAGGGAGACAGAATACAGAACACAGAATAAAGATATTGTTAAATAATTAAACAATATAGGTTGCCCATAGAAAACTAAAACTGTTATTTTTGATGAGAGGGGAAAAAAAACATAATAATAAATGAATAGAATCAAAGTAATTCACTATAGTGCTTCAAAAAGCACACACTGCAAACAAGCACTGTTGCACCTCCTGGTGTAGGTTTTAAACTTCTCTTAGGCTCTGATGCTGTTTATCACTGGACAGACACGCGCCAGCCTTAATTGGATGGATGAGACGCCCTTAATCACCTGTTTGTAGTTATCAGTGCTTCTGCTCCACCTGTGTTTGGCAGACGATGGAATGCAATGTCACCGAATGTCAAGTCCTATCTGAGAAGTCGTCCAAACGGTACACTGTATCCTCCTGCAACTAAACTACACAGCCCTGTTCAGAGTTTAGACCTACAGACACACAAACACGAGCATTAAAGTGGAGCAAGACATCAGTTTCTATTCTCTCAGGCCTAAATATCAATTTAAAATGGCTTTAATTTAGTTGGGTCACCACATGTCAAGAGGGACTTCTCTACAGTACAGCACACTCTTCCACACATACACAGTAGCAGAAATCTAATCTTGCCTTAGTCTGTTATATTAAATACTTAATTAACCCTTCGTAACCCATGATAGATTATTTGTGCATACATAATTTCTCTTTCACACAAGGACATCTGCACACACCGACTCGTTATGAAAACACATAATGCACTCAGTGACCTTGTTTGAGGTTTTCTTACAGAAATTAAATTAATGTTGATTACTGGAGTCATGTCGTGTTATTCCTTAAACTGTGTGTTCCAAATGAAGTGAGAGAAATGGGACAAAGAGATACATAAAGGTTACAACAGGGCTGCAGATCAGGGTCAGAACAGCATTCTACTAATAATTAACTATGGAGCTTAAAAGCATGTGTGCTCGAAAGCTGCTTTTTATGTAGTTTTCTTTTAAGCATCATTTCAAAAACTGTGCAACTTTTCATTTTTTGGGATTTTCAGCTCCAGCCTTGTGTTGAAAACTGATTTTTAGATAACACTTTGAAGCTACCCAGTATGTGTAGTCTCTTTTGTTTGTTTTAATATATTTTATTTCATTTGATTTGCTTGTGTTGATTGCTTGTTGATTGCTAATTATGCTGCCATTAGTAGGATATAGAATAAATTAAACATGAACCGTTACTTTCAAGCCCCTGCAAGAGGAGTTCACACAATGTTGATCAAGGTGATCGCCGCCAAATAAATCTGTATTTCACAGTATAATAGAGTTTTTAAACTGGTGTCGGTGGTGACTTTCCACTTTCACTGGCTCACTGGTAGCACTATGTTTTAGCGAAGATTGTTTTTCCAGAGCAGAAGGGGGGGGGGGGCATAGTGACTGGTTTAAGTTCAAAGACTTGTACATGTTCAGTTGAACAGTGTACACATGTTAAACTATTAAATTGCTAAACAGCAAGGCGTTAATTCATCCATTTATTAATTTATAAAGACAACTGAATTGAATGTTCAAATAGGGAGTCTCATTAATTCTAATGGAAGCTACTTGGGGGCACCAAAAAGATTCCTCATTACAGTCATGGTTGGCACAAAGATGACTAGAAGCGTGCAAATCGCTTCCAGGCAGTGATTTGGACAGCAATGTCCGTTGGCACCACAGTTAATCTGTGGATCAGGCTGACCAGGTCATAAAAACTTAATATCAAATGGGTGAAATAATACATCTTTTCATTAAAGATGTATTATTTCACCCATCTTATATTAATATTAATATCTGATATAAATATTAATTATATTACCTACAGCGACCCCTCAGCAGCAGAAATGATAAGTTAAAGAGATGTTGAGGTACAGCATCTTAACTTAATGAATTGATTACCTTAATTGATTAATTTAACCTCCCAACACACTTATAGGATCGATCCGGATCTACTGTTAATGTTCTGTTCTTCGACACATAGAAAGGTCAGACACAGAGTCCAGGTTCATACACCGGAATCGGTGGCAGTAATGCACCTCTAAGCTGGTTTGCCAATCGCCACAGAAGAAGAGACAAGAAAATATTGAGGAGAACGAAATTGTACTGTAAATAGAGAGCAGGAGGCATGCCAGCCAATCAACCCAAGATGAGGGAAAAGAACTTGTCACTAAAAGGGATGCGACTTCTGTCATGTGGAGTGTACACAATGTTCAAAGGTTTAAATATGAGTAACTTCTAACGCTTAAAGAAAAAGCATGAAAGGCAGTACTAAACCAAAAGAGGTGTGGCACATCCATCAGTCCAAAAATGAAAGAAGCTCCATCAAGGAAGATAGTGAAATGTCTTCAGATGACACAATTATTTTGAAGTCTTTTGCTAAAGGCACTCCATATCACAAAAAAATCAAGAAGATGAAAGGAAATAATGCATGCCCCTGGGACACACACCGTAAAGATACAGTCCTAATTTACAATGATGAAAAGAATTGATCCCAACCCTTGATCTGAAGTCGCTAGCAATTTATCGAAGTTTCCACGCTATGGCGAATACCAGGTCACGACTTGAAGAGGACCTTCTCAGTGTAACAGAGAAGTTAGTTAACTCATAACATCTGCTGAAATATGCTGTATATAGAGGCCCATTTTCAGTGGCGGATTTAGCATCTTGTCAGGGGCGGCACTGGCGCTCGCAAAACAAAAAAAGTTACATTTGCGCGAAAGGTTATATCGCTCATTTGCACATCACGTCAATGACATCATGTCACCGCGTGGGTCGGAGCAGCGCCCTCTCCAGTTTGTGCAGACTTCTACTGCTGAGAAGGAGAAGGTCTCCTCTCTCACTCTTTGGTGTTGGGAGATGAGGAGGGGGGCGGGGGAGACGGTGAGCTCAACCTCAGGTCCTCAGGTCTCCCCACTGTAGCGGGGGGAGCGGGGGCATCTATCAATAACGCACTTCTATACAGTACTAATGCAATCAGTAAAATCAGTCCCACCAGTGGTGCACTGGCCTGTCGGCGGACGGCCATTTTGACCTGGCGACTGCCTGTAACAGTTCACCAGTACAGCAGGAATGAGATGACGGACGTGTATCTGTGGCGCGAGCCATACGACGTGCGCCCCCGCTTCCCCCTGGCGGGAGGTGCGCGCTCCAAAAGTGACCGGCAGCATCCCTCAGCGACGCACAGAAACTACCTGATTCTCTGTACTCATCATTTTAGATGACAAAAGGAAAGGAAAGGTGGCGCAGAGAGGGAGAGAATAAAAAGAGAAAGGCCCACAGGCCACAGAAGCACTGAAATGCTGCAAAATAAGCAACATGTTTGCCAGGTCAGTCAAAAACACTAGCTTAACACATACACACACACACACACACACACACGAGTAGGCTAACAACATATCAAACATGGCAAGCTGAATAACAGTTAGCTATCAGTGTG
>JBBPCS010001874.1:0-14378 GCA_037974645.1 Hollardia meadi
CACACACACACACACACACACACACACACACACACACACACACACACACACACACACACACACACACACACGTATTCACTCAAAATATGCACATACAGTATAACTTCATTTATAGACTCGTGCATTGCTTTACAGGGCAACATTGAGATTTTTCAGAATGTAGTATTAGTGCTAGAGGTTGATGGTGCTGTAGCACCAAAATAAAAGCAGCAAACATAAATTAAAAATCTAAAACCCAGACAAGACAAAAAAATAATAATAAAAAATACTTCCTTTAAAAACAGAAAATACTCTTTAAAAACATGTATTCCTAATAACCATGCAATGTGAAAAACAGTAAGTAAAACGTCTTTAGTTATTTCAATTTGTCAATAAAGGCTCAAGTTAAATACTCAATTATAATTAACTATATAAAAATTGTTGACCTCTCAATACAGTTTGGCCTCATACACCTTTGAGATGAGGATATCCAGACTGCAACAATAGCTGCAAGGAAATTATTTTTTCCACACAGAGATCTATTAAACATGATATTTTTCCTTTTTCCTGTTTTAATTTTCTCTGATGCTCACATGGTTCCACCTGCATTTACCGAGCTTGCCTTCCGTGGATTTATTATTATGTATTCAGTGACTTGATTTGAAGCAAAGCCAAGTTAAGAAGTCTGCCTATTTCTGTAACATTGCATCTTGAAAATATACTCCATGTTCCATGAGAGGCATATATGGGTCACCCTTATCTAGTATATCATTAAGGTAGCTTCCACATTCACCCTGGGAAAAAAAAAAAAGATAATATTTTTTTTTAACAATGGATTGTATGACTGGGTGTTTCTCACAGGAGGTTGCTCATAGTGATGAACCCAAAGAGAACTATGAAAACTATGGAGTTTTATAGCATGTAGCACATTGTTTCCTAGACAGACACAGTTAGCAATTGCAATATTTCCCTCAGGAGTTGGTGCAGACCAAAACCAGAGCGAAAAATGAGAGTGAATATTGGACTTGGATTCACCAGGTCGGCAGACACAGGAATCTGAATGAATAATAAAGATGCCCTGTATCTGCTGGATGCGTAAATAGGCGACTGCTAACAAGTTAGCCATATCAACCTGAAGATACAACCAGCCATGATGCAACAGGCTTACTTTTACTTACTTTTTTTTTCTTTATGAGGCTTCTTCGACTACTTTTATTTCAGCACTTGGTCTTAAGGACTAAGTCAAATATGACAAATCCAATTTGAGTTTTTTTCTTTGTTAACATGACTTCAGTATTGCTAGCTGAAAAAGTCAGCAAGAAATTTTATTACATGTAACCATGAACACTGTTGACAACAAGAATGTATAGATGTCTGACTATGTGTGGCATATCTAATAATATCTACTACTGACAAGGAAACCAACAGGGAACTGACAGGTTGTTAAAAGTAATTTAAATGAATGATTTAAAACTAGACAGCTCATTGAGGCTGAACTGACACGTTGGCGAAGTAAACTATTAAGTATACAGATTTGCAGGCATATGCACAAAACACAGTCTTCAGACTTGCATCCTTAATCTTATCTCTGAGCTCAATTAGATCTGGCATCCATGGCAACTGAGGTTCCAAGGAGCTGTCAGAAGTTACCGTACTGATTATGAAATCAAACTTCAGCTCATTTTGTTTTGCTCACTTCGGTTGATTCAACTAGACTGTAATCCACTCAGGAAATGGCAGTTTAGGACGGCCAGGTTTATAAAAGCTTTCACTGAGTTTCTTTGATACTAGAGGACACAGTATCAAATAATTGCATATAAAACCAAATTCAATTCTATCAAGTCAAGCAAGGAGGTCTCTGTGGATGATATCAGATCTAACCCAGTAATGTAAAAAAAAATATTTTTTAATGTATTTGTACTGAGCCAGCAGAAGTCAGTATTAACTTGTCTACTAAACTGAGTCAGGACTAAAAACTACTATGAGGTTTCAGGTGTTTTGTGAGGTCTGGCCCTCACCAGATAAAGAGATTTTCTTGCTGGGGATTTGTCATATTTCTGATTTGTGCATTTTCTCAGTGGTACTGCCGAACACACAGAGTTAGACATGTGTATTATGTAAGCATGTACTGTAGGTTTGCATTTGCAGTAGGATTGTGAGCGTGCAAGCAGATGTAGACAATCATTTCTCTACATTTGTTCAAAATAAAACCTGTCAGCATGGACAGGCAATCACTGCTTTTTTTGGATTGCATTGTTTCAACTCAGTTCCTGCAGGATCAAAACGTTAAAATGCACTTTTGGTTTGATTGCATCATTCTAACAAGACACAACTGTGAAGTTTGTCAGCCTATAATCTTGTTCTCTGTATCCAGTAATGACACTCTGACACTTGCCTACCTAATACATAACATCGCATTAGCGACATCTGTATTAGCAAGTCACAAGTTCAGCATCAAGTTGACGTCTCTATGACAACTGTCTGTGTGGGAGAGTGTGTCCAACAGCAATCAGTCAGTGTAGTCAGGCAAAGTGTGTTCACGTGTTTCGGGGGAGTGGCTTTCGAAGGAGGCCTGATGAGGGGTTTGGGGGAATTTTTGGATTCTTACAAAATCCAGCTTAGTCGGGCTAGTTTCTCCAATCTTACTAAACCCAGCTTTAAATTATCAACAGAATGTGAAGAAATAACAGTTTTGCCGTTATATCAAGGATTTTATATGCATTATTTTGTAGAGATATCTACTGAAGTTAGCGTGCTAACTATCTAGCACTGGCCCATCCTGTCTCGTAATACCACTTTGTACCTCAAGAGGCAATCTGATAGAATAGCTCAGGCCTCCGGCAGCTACAGTTGGCTGTTACTCTGGTGATATGCGGCCAGTATTTGTTCAGAGTATGAATCTGACAGGTGACCAACTCTTACATTTTGCACCTTTAAAGAAACCAATTTTCATGTGTTGTAGGTGCAGGAATGTAAGTTCAAATCCCCTGGTACAGTTTGTCCAAGATGTGACCACCTCCACAATTCTCACCCAAGCATTGCGTCATATATGCCCATTGTATGGTGGTTGACAGCCATTCACACCACAGCTGTACGTAGATAGAATAAAAAACAAATTTTTGTTTTTTTATTTTCTCTGCTTTAAAGACAGCAGTACACACATGCACACATAGTAAGGGCAGCAGTAGGTTAGCAAAGTAGAGCTGTCCTGAAATAGAAACTGTACATTCAAACAGCATTTATTTATATTTCAGCCCAGTAAGGGCACAACTGTGTGACAGCAGTGACAACATCTCAGAGAACCAACAAAGAAGCTTCTGTGACAAAGTGACAGAAGAGAATGTTAAGATTTGAAGCCAGAGGTGACGTGTCTGCTCAAAGGCACTGCCAGCTTTGCCTCAGGATGATTTTGACCATGAGAAAGGATGGGGGTAGTGCAGTGTCCTACTGCAGTCCTACGTAAGTACCAATCACCGATCATCAGAATGACAACTCTATACAGTCAGTGTTATTAATGGTATTTTGCTTTCTAAATAAGTAATAATAAAATAATAATAATAATAATAATAATAATAATAATAACTATGACAAAATGTATGTTTTCATTGGAGACGGGATCAAAATATTAGTGGTGAGCTATCAGACATTCAAAACGTGCATAATATTTCCTATCAGTTTTACCTTTTATGTCTATCAAAATATAAATAATGTGTCCCTGTCATTGATGGATGTGGGCAGATTGATGTAACATGCAGAGATTCCCATGCCATCTCAAACCGACAGTGAGTTAATGACAACAACATGATGACTTCAATGCAAAAAGGGTTTGGTGGAACAAAGAGAAAAGATCTATGGACACTTTATTTATAATTTGGCAGAAAGAAGAAACAGAATGCTCTGTAGTAAAGGGAGATGGAGTGTCTGTGGCTACAAATAGAAGCAACCTGAAGAGACAGAAGGCGCCCCATCCAGCTATGCCACGGTAAGTTAGCTAACTGTAATATTAACTAAGCATATAATTTACCTTAAGTCAATGTTACTGGGCAGTCGGCTTTGTTAACTTGTGGCAAATTTGAGCCACATTGGCTTTTGCCCGTCTGGAAGTCCGTTTTTCAGGCAAATGAAAGGTTTTAGTTAGCTAATGTCAGTTTGTTAGCTTCAAAGCTTGTTATAACTTATTAGAGTGAGCGAAATATATGGGGAAAAACTGTGGCTTTTCAGACCTGCTCCCCAATGTGTATAAATGTACATCATGTGTTGCTGCTGTAACATTTATACACTACAAGTTTATTTATTTATTTGGGCAAACAACTTGTAATTATGCTTGATAGGTTTTTACTTACTTGTCCTTACCAGAAAAAGCTTAATAGCAAGCCCTAATATGGCATGCACTGAAATTACTATCTAGTCAAAATGTTGTTTACAAGATTACATACAGTTGCAGTTTATTTAAAAGATATTTGATTTTAATGGTATTTGTAAGTCCAACTTACATGTATGTTTAAAAAGAAATTTTAAAACTCTGAGCTGTTGATGATATGTTGGCTTCAGTTTTTTTCAGATGATAAGCAGTATGGTGCCTGCGGACCTGAAGAGCCTCTGTACAGCACTGGTTGCACTCCAGTCTGATTATTAGATATCAATAATCAGGGGCGCTCCTCAGCGTGCGACTGGAAGCAGTCTACCAGACTCCTGTTTTAGTGTTTAATTATTTTTAACATTTGTGTGTGTGGGGAGTTTTTTATGTCAGAGACTCAGGATGTGGACTTTGGGCTCATCTGCACAGTTCTATGGACTTTTATTGTTGTCAACGCTATCACTGGCTTTCTTCTGTCAAGATGCAGAAGGGCTCCATGGCGGCTCAGGCAGCCGAGTTACTTTCCGCGAGCCGCGAGCTCCTTCTTTCACTACGAACCTCGATCAGAGGTGATGTGCCGGCAGGAATACCGACTGGGCTGTACATACCTCACAGCCTGAATAAACATTTTCCTTGTCGGAAAAGAGAAAGGAGGGGTGGAGTAGCCGGAGACTGAAACGTCTCAGTCTCGACAACCACTGCAGGCTTCCTCCGCTGCCCACGGTCCTGCTATCCAATGTGCAGTCTATCAGGAACAAGGTAGATGAGCTGGAAGCTTGGGCCAAATTCAAGCAGGAAATCAAGAAAACCTGCCTTCTAGCATTTACTGAAACATGGCTCAGTGAAGCGGACCAGGATGAGGACCTGGCGATAAGTGGGTTTGGCAGCCCACTTCAGCTGGACCGGTCACCAGGGATTATGGGGAAGTGTCGAGGAGGAGGAGTGTGTTTTTTCTTAAATAAGAGGTACTGTAACACCATCGTGGTTCGAGAAAAGCTCTGTACTCCTGATATTGAACTGTTGTCTATCTCACTTCGCCCTTACTACTTGCCCCGTGAATTTCAACAACTTTTCTTCACGATTGTTTACATTCACCCGAGTGCCAATGCATCCACGACTGCACAGCTGATCGCTGACGTCACTCACAGACTCGACTCAATCTGCCCGGATGCCCCTAAATTCATCCTTGGAGATTTTAACCATTGTACCATGGAAAGGACCTTGAGGACTTATGAACAATATGTCACTTGCGCCACGACTCAAAAAAATTCTATAATAGACCTGTGCTATGGCTCTGTGAACGGCGCTTATAAATCCTTCCCCATGCCTTCCCTTGGTGCGTCATACCATAACAGTGTGTCTTTAATGCCCATGTACATACCCTCCTTTAGGCGCCTTGAGTGTGGAGAGAAGGAGGTAAAAATCTGGTCAGAGGACAGTGCCTCATCTCTCCAGGCATGTTTTGACTGCACCGACTGGGATTGCTTTTTTGATACTTGTGACGATATTGATGAACTTTCGGACACTGTCTTGTCCTATATCTCTTTTTGCATGGACTCTGTTATCCCAACCAAAAAAGTTATTATCTTCCCAAATAATAAACCTTGGGTGACTAAAGAGCTCAAAACAGTTATCAACAAAAAGAAAAAAAATGTTTTACACAGGGGATCTTTTTGAGAAGAGGACTGTCTCCAAAGAAGTGAGGAGTGCAATAGCCAAGGCCAAAATGAACTATAAGAATAAAATAGAAATGCAATTCACCAGCAGTAACATCAGAGCAGCCTGGCAGGGAATTAAATCTATGGCCTCCATTAACCACTACACATGTGAGGCCAAGCAAACTATCAGCATTAATGGTGTGGACGAGGTTGATCTGCCAAATTCTTTTAATTCTTTTTTCTCTCGTTTCGAAAGGCCTGACCTCATTCACAAAGTCTCCAGCCTGAGGGATTCCCTCGTACCTCAAAAAGATTTTGTGATATCTCAAGGATATGTTAAGCCTTATTCAAAAAGACAAATATAAGGAAGGCTGTTGGCCCTGATGCCACCTGCGGGCGCACTCTGCGATACTGTGCCGACCAGCTCAGTGGGGTTTTTTCAAAACATTTTCAGATGTGTGCTGATGGTTGCAAGTTACCCTCAATATGGAAGACTTCAACCATAATTCCAATTCCAAAAATAAAAAATCCTAGAGAACTAAATGAGTTTAGACCTGTCGCTCTTACATCACTTGTAATGAAAAATTTTAAAGAGAGAGAATTTTAAAAGATGAGGTTGGCTCCTTGGTTGAAGACAAACTAGACCCCCTGCAGTTTGCCTATCAAGGGTGTATAAGCACTTGGAGAAACCCAAATCCCACCTGAGACTTTTATTTGCCGACTTTTCGTCCGCTTTTAACAAGATGTAACCGCACATTTTAATTGATCGTCTTATTGCTTATTTCAACTTACTTGATCAGTTCTTCTTGTTGCTTTTAAACTTTTTAACAGAGAGGAAACAGCAGGTTTTAGTTAATGGAGCTATGTCAAATGTCCTGGTTTCTAACACGGGCTCCCCCCAGGGGTGTTTTCTTTCTACCCTCCTCTTTATTCATATATATACAGACAGCTGCAAGTCTGGTAAGGAGGGTAGCTACCTGGTGAAATTCTCGGACGATACAGCACTCAGAGTCAGACCATGGCAGCGCCCTCCCTACTTTTGTTAACTGGTGTGATATAAACTTCCTCAACCTCAACGTGTCAAAAACAAAGGAGCTTATCATTGATTTTAGGAAAAAAAACAACGTATCTAAAGCTAGCTTCATTCATGGTAAGGAGGTTGAGATTGTTGACACCTACAAATATTTGGGAACAGTGTTTGACTCTTTGACTCTTGACTCTTCAAGTTAAAGTTTGATGCAAACACAGATTCTATTGTCAAGCGTGGCCAGCAATCCACTTATTGAGGAAGTAAAAATCATTTAATGTGTGTAACAAAATTGTATGCATGTTTTACCAGTCATTTATTGAAAGTCTTTTAACCTTCTCATTTATCTGCTGGTTTGATGGTCTGTGTGTGAAGGACAGGAATAGCCTGAACAGTATTGTGAAGGTCTGCCCCAAAATAATCGGAGTTCGGCAGAGAGACTTATGTTCCATTTGGGAGAAGCGTGTGGTCCAAAAAGCCAAACAAATTATTGACCAACACGACCACGTCCTGTCTACAGAATTCACATTAATGCCCTCAGTCTGGCGCTTTATAGCATCACTCAGGAAAACAAACCGCTGTTCAAAGTCCTTCATTCCGTCTGCTATCAGGCTTTTAAACCTTGACAATAGTCTCTGGGAATGAACATTTTAGTTTACCATTCTGAGGTTTTTACTGCTTGTGTATCCTTTGTCTGGGAACCTTATTTATTTATTTATTTATTTATTTATTTTATCATTGTTCTTGAACTTAAACTTGAACTGTATACTCATTGCCTGGCCCTCGTGTGTTGTCTCTGACATACTCCTGTCTGCTGTTTATGTGTAAATGTTTGTATGGTCTGTAGACTGTTGAAACTGAATTGCCCTTTGGGATACATAAAGTTGTTTGAACTTGAACTTGAACAATATCCGATACCTGTATTAGACTAATTGAATTAGTTTAAAGAGAGAAAACATTTTAAATTTAAATTGTTGTGCCCTTTCATGGCAGCGCTCTTACACAAGATGTATGGGGAGGCAGGGGGCAGGTAGTGTTGCAGATCATACTGCCACAGTATCTTTTCTGATACCACTGGGCATAGACGGAGGGTACAGGGAGGACAGGGAGAATCCTGGGGACATTTTGACACTAACAGGGACAGTGCAAGTGTGGTAATCTGAATTGACCACCACTAATTAGTTCAAACAAAGGATTAATTAGACATTACTTCTTAAATTAGACTTCGATACATTTATAATCACCAGACTTTATTTTTGCTGCATTAAATTATGGCCCACTCTGATGCTGATAACTACAGGTAAGCTAAAATCTGTTAGCTAGCCACAGTAACATCAGTGTTCCTTAGCTGGCAGGGTAACAGACGGCAGAGTTACAGCTCTACATTTAGGGATGTTTAGTTAGCTAGCGTTAGCTTACCTGATCCCTGAAAACTGTTGGTTAACATACGGTCAATATCTGCCTGCCAAACAACGGTGTAAATGATTATTAAGAAAAAAGAAAAAAGACAACTTAATACTTGATGACTTATAAGTTTGTATTATATTTTTTTTCATTGTATGCCAATGCTTTGACTGACATTTAAATGCTGATAATGCAACAAACTGCCCGGGGTCAAACAAGTGTAACAGGTAACCATGACGGAGGGACTGTGAACAGGAGTATCATTATTTAGGTAGCTGAAGTTAAAAAGTGAAATGATGTTAAGACTGAAATATGACATCACTTTATACTATCAAGTCCAAATTTCTTAGGTTGGCAACAAGTGTCATCGGGTCCTCCAGCAACACTCTATGGAAGAAGGGTGTGTACAGCATTGTACCACGATAACAACACATACAAACCACCTCGCTCAGGGCGCAAATGTAGACATCATCATCAACACAACCACACTAAGCGCTAAGATCAGTGCAGCAATCATAGTGTGATATTGCTGTCCAGCTAAATTCAATCACAGCCCAGTTTTCTCCAGGGTCCTTAAATATATTATTGTCACCTACCTGTAGGGGACCCCTCGAGCACCTCTCCTGTGTAACGTGTCTCTTTGAAGATGGGCCGGTTGTCATTTTGGTCAATGATAGTGATCACTAGTATGGCCGGTCCCTCGACAAGGTTTCCAGCGAAGTCTGTGGTTGAAACTTCCAGCTGTGTGGATGACAAGATAAAGGAGTTATTTCAACATTGAATATGGTGTTCTGGGGGGTAACTCTTATTTACCATAATATTCCTAGAACTGTAAGTGGTTGATGCAAATTCAGCGACATTCCGCATCCAGCTACAAAAACCACCAGTCCTCCAATGAAAAAAACAGCCACAGTTCAAAATTGACATTATCTTCCATACAAACATCAGTGCAATTTACTGCTTCTCCCTCTACGAATGGCAATGATGAACTTTTTCACATTTTTCTTTGGACAGATAAAACACATTTGCAATATATCTTTGTTGCCAGTGAGTGGCAATTTCCCTGGATTACAATGATGAAAATATTTGTACCTGGATGCCTATCAAGTATGCTGAGCATTTAGTATATAGCACTATATTATTTACTATTAAAATACTGTATACATTTGGGTAGGTTAAACTTAGCCATAGAGTCACTCGACATCAAATGTGTTGGGAGAACATTTCACTCCATTTGATCAATTTATTTTCTGACTGATAATTACTTCCCCTTAAACTTGACTCAATTGTGTCCGTGCATATGTATGACTCCAGATTTCTTTACAAGTAATTCCACATGAAACCTTTCAGTCAAGCCTGTTAAGATTACTCATCTCCTCCTCTCCTCCCCTCACCTCCTTCACCTCGTTTGCTCCTCCACTGAGATCCTCCATCAGCCCACATCATATATTTATGAATTCAGCTCTTCTTTCTCTGCAGTATTGCCAGTGCCTAGTATTGCTGGTGTTTGCCCATGTACATAATATTCAATATCTGACAACCACTTTGGAGTTTTTGCACTTCTAACTTTTTATGATTTGTGTTTTATTCAGTCTCTGTCTATAACTTTGTGCTGTATTGCTACTGTTGTCTCTCTTGAAAGTGAGACCCTGTCTAAATTAGATTACCTGTCTAATTAAAGGTAAAAATAAATATAAGAAATACTCACAATTACAATGCTATCATTTTTGTGTTAGTAGCAGGTATAATGTTCACCATGTTCACCATCTTCGTTCAGCAAACACAAGATACTGCAGAGATTGGTGGGAATGTCATTAGCTTTGCTTTTGCATTAGCTTTGTATTTACTCATAAAGTGTTGGTCTAATTGAATCACCCAGGCCAGTAGAGTAAATCCTCTTTAGACCATGAATGTCTGAACCACATGTCATGGGAATATATTTAATAGGTTTTGAGACATTTTATCGAAACCATATATTTCAACTGCATGGTGGCACTACAAGAAAATTCAGGGGATTACTAAAGTCATCAGCATTTATACTCTTGGGACCATGAAGACCATGAAAATTTTGACAATCCATCAAGTAGTGAGACATTTCCATCTAGACCAACGTGGTTTCCAGTATTGTGTTGGCGCAATTGCCAGAGAGCAGAGACAAAGAAACACAACTTCAGCACACACATCTCTTTTGCACTCCTTTGTCTTGTTGAAAAGTTCCACATGCTTAGGGCCAGTAGCTGGGCATAAGTCAAAACACAGCATTAACAATGCAATGTTGGCTAAAAAAGTTACAACTTCACTTCATTTAGAAGAAAGCACTTACCCAAGGATTACAGAGAGCAGTCAAATTTGCTACCAGTATTCCGAAATAGAAGTTGAATTTCAAATTAGCCCTAACAGATTATACAACTTACACGATAACAGGAAAACTTTTCCTATAAAGGTGCTGCATGACAAGTACCAATGTCAAATTAATTGACCTTGGCTTAGTGTGATTACCATTAAAAAAAATTACATTATATGACTCATATATGACTTGTTTATTTAACTTTTTTTTTCTCAGCAGTGGTCTGTTTTGTTTACTGAAATTATACAAATTAATGTCTTAGAATGAATGTGGTATTTCAAAGTTCTATATACATGGGTAAAAGCAAATAATAACCACAGGCTGAGAAAATGAACACGTTATGCACACAAAACTGCACTTCAGAGTACTAGCAACTGGACACATTATAGCCTGCATGATGTCAGCGCTGATTGTCACAAGATTGGGATTACATCTGATATAATCTTAGCATGTATGCTACTAGAAATCATAATATGTGGCCAAAGAGATGACTTCACTTCCTTTATTAGCGCTGGAGGAGGGCTGCAGAGGAAGAGAGAGAGAGGCTCCTCCTTTATCTGTGGCATCACATTACCAGCCTTTCCTCTTCCTATCAGTGATGCATGACATCACGCAACCTCTCTATCACACAGGTCATCCAAGTCGCCTGTGTCGCCATCTCACTTCTCTGTCTTCCATTTTCTCTGTCCGTCACCATGGAGCCTGGAGCATATAGTATAATGTCAGTAATGGCACACATGCAGCTGAACTAAGTGTTTAAGGTGTTAGGAGCCTAATGGTTCCATAAATCATCTCCTCCTCCTTTTTCTCTCTCTCTGCCTTGAGAATATACCATGGGAGGCGTTTCCCCTCCTCATTATCCATCCCACAGAACTGCTGAATCTCAACTAATGGTGTTCCCAACCCAACATGTATTTTCATCCAATCCACCGATCAGCTCACACACGTGAAGAGGCATACTGTATGGCTGAAACAAGCGCGCAGGGATCTGCATTACAGAAGAATTATTGTCCCATGCCAACAAACATAATACACATGACTTACACAGACACAAACTCATACACACACATTAATACGTGTACACAGTCTAGATTTCTTCTCAGCTTGTCTGTGCTGTAATGACAACATAAGCTTGGAGGTGCCTAACATCAGATCATTTGAATGGGGGCCCACACCAGCAACACAGTTATAACCTGTTTAGCAGACAGAGGGAATACATAATCTACGTTGTAAACATCTATCGTCTCATAGCAAAGAAAATGGTGTAAACTTGCAAACAAAGAGCTACACATTCAAATACCTTTGCCTTAAATCCACACTGCATGTATACTACAAATTGCAATTGGGTTTTAAGTTTAAAAATAAATTAGTATGCGGAGTAAATTGTCTGAGTTTGAGTTGAGTTTTAGGTGTAGTGTTGGCGGAAGCTATAATATAGTGTGGCTACTTCAGGAGTTCACAGAACCACTACTACTACTACTACTACTACTACTACGAAGAAGACTACAATGCTTCAAATATGGATGTTGCTGCAAAGAAGCTCTAAATTCTGAAAAATGGATGCTTCACACACGTTCAACCCGGCTGCACAGAAGATTTGTGTTTTTTGTTGTTATGACAATTTAGTCATAATTAGCATTTTAATTCTTTATTTATGACTACAAATTTGTTTAATAGGTCACAGTGACCTTGACCTTTCACCTCAGACCACCAAAATCTAGTTCAGTTCATCCTTGGGTCCAAGTGGACATTTGAAGAAGAATTTTTTTCCGTCAAGGTTTTCCTGAGATATCATGTTCACAAGAATGGGACGGACGGACTACAACCAGAAAACATATTGCCTCCGGCCACGGCTACTGCCGGCGCAGAGGCATAAAAATAAGAAGAAGAAGAAAAAGATGAAGATGATGATAAAGAGAAAGAGAAAGAGTTTTGTAAATGCCTATTTCATTTAATGATATCCTAAATGTTCAGCCCAGTCACCAGAATAAAATGTTAGCACTGAAAGTTTCTGTTAGTATGTATCACATTAACATTCCTACAATAGGTTCTTTCACATTGAGATTGGTGCGACAGCAGACATTTTGTAGCGGTGTGACAACTAACATGGATATATTCAGAGAGACATTGAGAGCTTCCAGCTGTTTTTGTGGCAACCAGGAATTTAAAGGCAAAACATGATCTCTTCCTAACTCTAAACGGGGTGCCTAAACCTAAAGCAACATAAGCTTGAAAATTCATACATATCATTGTTGATAGTTTCAACATATCATATATATGATTGTATCGTTTTTCCCAAAAAGTATCAGTACAGTATCAATCAGGTACAATCAATAGCTAATGTCCATGATTATTGCTGAATGGAACAGTATTCCATGCTCTACAATTAGGCGTTTCTTCACTAAATGCACCGCGGGAGTCATAATTACCTTTTCTGCCTATGTTTTCATATCTTTGAGTTTTCAGCAAAGAACCACATACTTTTCAACAATGACAGTTTTGTGCCCATCCAAGCCGTGGAGGAGTTTCAACTGAGTCACTTTAATTTTTTTTTCCCCACAAAATTAATGGAACCAAGGGTGCCCAAAATAACTCTTTCCACTCGAAAAACTCTGTTGGCACTAGTTTACATTACATTTAGCTGACGCTTTTATCCAAAGCGACTTACACATGCACGCACATGCACGCACATACCGATGGCACAGCATCGGGAGCAATTTGGGGTTCAGTATCTTGCATGAAGTGTCTGGGGTTCAGTGTGTTTGGGGTTCAGTATCTCCCACATGTGGACTGCAGGGGCCAGGGATTGAACCACCGACCCTCACTGGGCGACCGCTCTACCATCTGAGCCACAGATGCCACTGTCAGTGCATATATTGAATTATGTCCTGTTATAACAGTAAATAATAAAATACATACACTTACTTACATTACTTACCAATTATAAAAATGGTATACTATAAATATAGCTCTCTTCCTTCTGCTCCCTTCCTGTGTTTTCATTGAGTAACCACATATTAAAATCGTGATTTTACTTAATGTAGTTCTACTTATAGTGGCCCAATGTAACTGAGCCAAAAAAAAAAAATCCTTCAAGCACATGATAAATAAACCTCTCAAACCCATAATATTTTACAAAGAACATTGTTCTTACCCTGCAGGCTTTATACGAAACAGTGACTCTGATTAAACAGCTCTTCTTTCAACAAAAGAAGTATTCATCAAACAGAATTTGGTAGAAGTAGTGTACCTTTTTTTTTATTTATTTTTTTAATCTATCTTGGGACTGCTACTGCTGTAGGTGCTAGTTCTTCTCTAATAGCGCTATTTGTACTGGCGTATAAAGAATCCTCACTGGTCCTGGTTGACTGAGTCCTTGTGCAAATCCTCACCTGTGCGCCCTTCTCCTCTTCAAGGTCTTTGTGTAATGAAAGACTGCAGAGAATATGTGCATATAATTCTCTCTGCGCATGACAGACATAAAAAGAGAGAATGCATTTATTTATTTTATTTTTTTCAGAACATATACTGTGTCTATTAGCATGTGGGAATATGTGGAATAAGGTCTGGAATAATTAGCCTTCAGCATAAAGTGAAAATAATTTA
>JBBPCS010001875.1:0-14375 GCA_037974645.1 Hollardia meadi
TACACAATCTGTAAAATGTCTACAAACAACTATAACCATACTATATATTTTGTTGAGCTGTTTACTTAGCCCAGTTGTTTCCAACAATGTTCAAACCCATATAATCAGTCATTTTGTTCAAGGTGCATTTCATTTGGTCGCCTGTCAATGGCTTCATATAGCCTATACCCCCTCTAGCTGCTTTAATTCCCAGGGAAACATGGGAAACACCGAATGATACCTTAAAAGAGTGAGTAAGGAATTTGGTGAACTAGCTAGCTTGCCACTCTATTGTTACTGTCGCATTGCTCACTCGCAATCTCACTCGTAATCTCACTCGTAACCATTATTCATTTTCATCGGCAATAGTGGTTGTTTAAGAATGAAAGCAGAAACTCCAAGGATCCCACGTGACTTTACCTCATCATCAAACTCCATATACTGGTATTGTTTTGATTAAGAGACCCGTAGTGACAGAAATGACACTGTGCATTTACATTTTAAAACTTCAACAACCAATATTTTGTATTAATAATTGATCAAATAACTATGTGTAAGTTCAAAGATGTGTCTCGTAATAACAACCCCATTAAGAATAAAGTGCCCCTCCAGTCAAAAAAAAAAAAGAAAGAAGTATTTTTCTTCTTCTTTCTATGCAGTTGAATGTTTGACAAATATTTGCATAATCATATATTTAGATTTTTGTTTGTGGGAAAAACATATCAGGAGCACAGTATTTATCAGTGTTTTATAAACATATTCAAACTGTGAATGTCTGGAGGGGATCTTTAAACTCTGCACTTCCCCTCAGATCTGTGAAGCATTGTAGCATGTTTTAGCTCATTGTTTTTGTTATAAGGAAACCTTGCTCCAATGACTGCCATTTCCAGCCACAGCAGGCACCTGTTTTTAGCACAAAAAAAGGCTCTGATAAACCCACATCAAGATCTCTAAGTTAACTGACAAAATATGATGTTTATCCATGCCCTTTAGAAAAACACATAAAAGGTTTGGACACAAAAAATGACTTGGTTACATTCAGAGAAAGATCGTGGTTTGGTTTAAAAAGTAACTATTGTGTTAAGGTTAGCTTAGGGGAGCTTCGTTGTCATGCTTACAAATATAAACAAGCAGTCAGTTGGAAACAGAAAAGGAACAGCTGCCTTCCATGTTAACTCTGATGTTTTGTTGACCCATCCAACCTTTGCGACCTCCTCCCTGAACTTGCTGTCGTTCTTTTCTGTTATTTCCATCCAAAACAGACAGCTGTTTTCAGCCCCCCCCCCCAATACAGCCAACTATTTGGCCAGCATCAAACATTAGCAGACAAGTAATAGAATCCAGTGGCTAAAGACTAATATATGAATAATATACATATTTCAGTTGCATGACACTCGGTTGACACTCGGAATGACATCGCCAATGCTAATGTTTCTCTCTGTGTGCTGGATTTACAGGGTGATACATGATTTGTCAGCTTTATAAGCTGCTCCGAAGTGGCTAAAAAAAATAATTTGAAACAGCTTTAACAGAGAATATGTATAAGAAAAATAGGTAAGTGTTAAGACAATGAAGATCCAGATTTTCCCTGAAGTTAATACACACAAATACATACAGTATGTGGAAACATTCACGCAGGTGTTACACTATACGGTGCAAATGTGCGGTACCAGGAGGTGTGTTAAAGATTAAGTCGGGGGTCAGTGGCTCTTTCTATTTCATCAGGTCTGTTATTAACCCTTTATGCTCCTTTGAGGATATTTGGAAAATGTGGAAGCATTTTGCTCCACACTCACTTTAGAGTCTTGAGGTCAAGGCATTCAGTCCCCCAGAGGTTCTGAGAAAGGGGTCCGCTGTGTGTTTATGTGTCTGTATGTGTTTAGTGTTTGTTTCCCTGTGCTCACTAGAACATGAATATAGTTTGTGAATATGGAACTGTATTTGTGTGCTTGCATACGTGCCATATGCATGGGCACTAATGTGAGTTAGAGTGTTTGTGTACAAAAATGTCTTCACATGTACAGAAAACTGTTTGTGAACAAATGTGTTATAAAAAATGGGACTGAAATCAGCCTTTATTCGCCCCCTGAATGCGGCTGCAGGTACTAGTAGACCCCCAAAAATAATTTCCTTTGTTTTCCTTGTCCCTCCTCCCCCATTCCTGCTTTGTTGATGTTTAATTGTAGCAGGGATTATGGGGATGAGAAGAGGAAGGACGCGGCTACAGAAAAAACACCACTGTTATTATGGTGAAACTTTAGGCTACTACCTCTCAGTGGTCTCCTCCATGTGTTTTTCTCTTTCTCCAGTGAACTCTGGAATCATTATGTTCGAAGTTGTAAATAGTTAACGGCTGCACATGCTAATTGTATTTTTCAATTTCTGACAAGTAGTTTGACGGCATGATTCCACCGGGCACGGCTGCATTGTGTTCCAGCTGTAACGCCACTTTTGCTCCGTCATTCGTGGCAGAATGTGAAGGTGCAATGAGGACCTGCTAGACTACAAGAAGCGACGCAGGCCGATTGACAGGAGCATTTAAGAACTGAACTGTATGAAGTAGCCTTGCAAGCCAAATACTCTGTAGTAAAGAAGAAATGCAGGAGGCTTTTGGACAAAGAGTTCGGAAGTGTACGCAGCAGGAAGAAGCTAGCTAGTTCAGGAAGCGTTCCCAGGCCATGGAGATATAGCTTGGAAGGAGGAGAAATTCCAACGCCTTGAGCAGGGGGCTGCTGATTTGGAAGAGGACCTGGTCATGGCTGATGTGAGATGGCCAGACAGACTCTACAGATGTATTACGCAAGCACTCATGTATGCCAGCCCCCTCCTGGAAGTGGTGCCACAGCACGTATCCAACGGACGTGGTTTGTACAGAGCCATGGACAGACTCCTTCCGTTTTTTACACTTTACAATACATTATACATACACTGTATAATATATATACTATACTGGTATACATCAGATATACCAGTATACACTGCGTAACTGCTGATCAGGGGAAACTTGAATTCACTTAGACCATTTCACTAACAGACCACTAAATAAAATAGCACTACCATGGGTAAGAAAGCTACACAGTTGAATGGTTTCTTTTTTTGTCTGTTCTGATGCGACACACAATCAGGAGTCTGCACAAGGTGCTTTATTTTGATAAGTGACCAGATTCTTGAAGCCATTCCCGTGTCTGGCTTCCTGCCTGGCTCTATGCAGCAAAAAATAGAATAGCTGTGTATTTTAAGCAGAGCGTAGTGCTGCAGCAGGCCTGGTTGAATCACAAGCATTATCTAGAATGGCCACGATCAACTTTGGTGGCCACTTCGCAACCCCGCAGAGCCGTATCAGCTGGAATCAAGCAGTTAGTTTGATGGAAAAGGAAAAAAAACATTTTTGAAGAAAACTTTTCTTGGATACTGGACATGTTGGTGATTGCTTTGTGCTATGTATGTATCAAATGGCAACGTGAGAAAGTGAGTCGTTCGTAGTGATGAACATTAAGAGAAAATCAGATTGGATTTCTAGAGCTTCACAGCAAGTTTCAGTTCATTGTTTAGCCGTCACTTACTGTTGTGGTTCCCTTTGACAGTTCTCATAGCGTCATTTTCTGCCACAGCAGGCAGCTCTTTTTAGCCAAAAACTCCACTGTAAGCTACCTGCTCAACACCAAACAGCAGTTAGTTCGAGTTTGATGTTTTTCTCAGGAGCTGGGGACCAAAATCCCACTAACACACAACCCCCCCCCCCCCCCTTTTCTTTCGTTCTATTCCCCCCACTCTCTCTGTGTTTGTTTCCTGAGGCTCCTGCCTGGGTGAGACCTGAAGGTCACCCAGTCAGTAAATACAACAATTACTGGGGGTCAGAGGTCACAGCCACTCTTATCCAATTTCTCAAATTTCAGACCAAACGAGGGGTCTAACCTTGAACTCTATACATGCAGTTTTTACAACCCGGTGCATGATAATTAGTACACTTTAACTATGCATGATTTGCTTAATGGATTTTTTGGGGGTGATTTCAGCTAAGCTTTACAAAGGAAGACCATGTATGCAATATAAATATATATGGTAAAGAAAATGGAAAATAATGCATGATGTTCAAAAAAAGATAAATAATTAGTAGAAAACAGTTACTGTACTTCTCCTCACCAGATAAAAATTCAAACTTGTTCTGTGAAGTGCTGATCTGTTGGGAGCGTGGAGAGATGAAAAGAAAAATCCTCATTTGCATACCTTGATGAAGGGATCAGAGCAGCACAAACAATTTTGTTTTGCAATGGCTCTCATTATTTATACCATTATAACAGATGATATCCTTTTAGGTAAAGCATGATTTCTATTTGAATTGTAGATACCCCAAGGTACAAAAAACCCCCCCAATATTCTTTAAACATATAATGAAAGACTCTGGAACGTGGCAGATAGAGAGGATTTTTCCGGAGGACAATTTGTCGTGGAAATTTGTGGATTTCCTGGTGAGAAATAAAGGCTTGAACTCAAAGGTTGTCTTTGAGTTTTTATTAATCAGTTGGAGTTGCAGAGGAAATGCGTTTCAGCTGAAAGGACAGAGTCTGCTCACAGAATGTGATACCAGAGTCTGACACCCAGTGATCAGAGCACAACTTATTTATACTTTGTGGTGTTCAGGCGGGGGTGATCGGGACACTTCTTGTTTCCATACATGGTGTTATTTGTGGCAGACAGAAGGTTTCGATCATACCCGCCATCACACCTGAATGTAGACAGGAAACCAGCTTCAACAGTGCAGAAGTGAGAAGTACTGACCACAGTGAAAGTTCACCGTGAGGTCATACTGAGGTTACAGAGTACAGAGGTTATAATGAAATAACAGTGGTTATGGTTATACAGGTGTGGTTACCTGAGACTATATGATAAATTGCAATAACACAATTATATGCTCAAATCCACTAAAGTCCATTGTGCTCTGTTGGATCTCCATCGTAACTGACGTCAAACTTCATATGAAATATAACTAACTATAAACTCACCTATGTAGTAGTTTAAAAGACCACACTTGTCCCCTCTGTGCTTAAAATGACTGACTGTAAACCTGTTTTACACATGGCTGTAAAGAAGCCCTTATCCTTTCCCAGGGTTTGGGAAACTGCCTGCCAGTTTTTATGCGTTATTGTGTTTTCTTTGCATTTGTATTTATTGTTGTTTCATTTTTGGCTCTCATCGTGGCAGGGTGAGACTGAGAAGGGGAACATGAATGGCACGGCAATAATCATTGAGATTGAGTTGTAAAATACAACGACTGTTTGGCTCTGGGGAGCTACTTCCTTCTCTGTGCATGATGACTGTCAGTGTGGCCGGAGAAAGAATACAAAGACTCGATCGGCAAGCCAAACCTCACTGCGCTCTTAAATAACTTCCTCTTTTTTCTTTCTCTTCCTTCTCTAACTTTCTTCTCTAAAATATTCATGGATTATTTTCAAACCTCACATCAGTCTTACAAAATATGTTGCATGAAGTCAGTCACAATTGTGTTTATTAGATGCTTTGACGGGGCGGAGATGACATTTGTAGACACAGAACGGCAGTGCACAGATGATGTCTGCTACGTTGATGACCAGAGACAGCCGTGAATCCTCCCACGCACTTCAGTGGAGAGGTGAGGATGATGTAAAACATGGCAAAAATGTCATCTTCTCACTGTCTTCAACTACTTTTACAAAGATAAATCATTCGTAGCCATCACATTAAACAGGTGTTGTGCTTAATGTGTCTACAGCCCTATTTTAACACATGGAAGGACAGAAATTTTAATCTTCACGAGGCATAGCTTTAAAGGATCTATTAGTTAGATGAGTAAGTGTAATGCTTATTGTGACAAACCCATGTTTTAGCGTCTTTCAGCTTATTGTTTTGGTTTGACTTTTCGCAGCTTTACTGTTTCAGTGCTCTCACTACATTCATTAACTTAGAAGCCTGGGCTACGGCCTAGTGGGCCAGAAATTTTGCGGTGTGCTATGGTGATGGATAGTTCCTTAGTTCCCACCTCAAGATCCCCCCCCTCCTGTTTCTTGTTTGGGGTTTAGTTTATACTGTCAAGCATCTGTTGGCAGTTTGTCACCAGGGCTGTAGGCATCAGTATGTTGATTACTGGGAGAGTTTGGGTCTCCAGAAGCAATACTGTGGATGCTTTCCCTGAGGGAGGGGTTTACAGATACATCCAGCTGTGCTCTTTCAGCATGGTCTCACCAAATGGCGTATGAATAACACGTCAATGTCTTCAGTAGTTTTGCGTGTTATTAAAACATATTCTTTGCTTCCCACGTTTCATTTAAAGCCGCCCGCATAAGGCTTTTCTCATGAATTTTTAGGCGTGGATGTGATAGAGAAAATAATGTGAGATGATGTAGTATAAAGAGCAAGAAAGTCTGCAGTTGGAGGAGGTTGGGGTGGTGGATGGGTCAAACAAACGGTGGACCTTGACCCAGGAGACTGGAGTTTGCGTCCCATGTGAAACCAAAAGTTGATAATGGCTGTTGTTAATTCTTGTCCAGAAGTTAAGTTCTGTAATGTTTGAACTAACGTCACATAAGTAACATAAATTAATGACGTACGTAACATAACGAAACTGCTTTTAACCCAAACCATGTTCTTTTTTTCTTAAACCTTACCCAGTCGTTTTGTTGCCTAAACCTAACCAAACTGTGACAGTAGGTCATGTGACTAAGATAAAAAATGTCACATGACAAAAGTCACCTACATTGTCGTTTGCTACGTGCCCAAAACTCATAAAATGCGGATGGCTTTAAATGACATGCAAAAAGCTTAAAATGTGTGAAATCACAGGCAAAATGACCTTAAAAGTGCCGTACTCTTTATACGCCTTCACACGAAGATAATTTTGGCTCTTCATATTAATGTCTTTTATCTCACCTCTCCTCTCATTTCAGATAACTCCTGCCCCTGTGTGTTTCCTGCCTGTATGATTGTCTGCCCTGCCCTGATTGGTTTCACCTGTCCCTCATTATCCTTCCCTCCCTATTTAGTCGGGTGTTCCCCTTTCTCTCAGTGCCAGTTAGTCTTCAACTGGTTGCTCCAGTCGTTACAGTATGGACAGCCTCCTGGTCCACAAGGCCATTACTATTAGCAAAGGTGTTAAACCATAAGTATAGTTAGGTGCATCTGTGACATTCTTTCTCCTATGAGTCTGGGGTCACTGAGTAAAGTGATACTCTACTTGTTTTAAAGCATCTGTTCTAGAAAAGAGAAAAAAGTTTATCAGGAGTGAAGATCACCAAAATATTCAAACTTGGTTTTAAAGTTTATCCATCATCATCTTCTATATGATAGAAGATGCCGACGTCTGAAGCTCTTAATGGCATGTATGTGCACTTGTTCTTGAGTGTTGTTTTTGGAAACACTTGTAGATTTAAGTGTTCATACAAAATCTCTCACAAAATCACCAATTATTTCGACACAGTGCCCAAAACTGTAACCTTAAGGATTATGACTTTAACCTCTGTCCCATAACCAAGAAACTATTCTCAAAACTAATACTATTAATGGAGACCTGGTGTGATGAAATGTGTATATCTCAAGAATTATTAGAATAAAATATGTAACACAGAACAAATATACAACAAAAATAAAGATCTGGAATCTTCCGGGCCATTTTCTTCTTTTGTTGTGGGATTAATGCAGATGCAATCTTGACTGTAGCTTCTTCTGTAATATTTCCTCCGGCCGTGAATATCTTTTGGTGAAATCACAAGGGATTGTGATGCAAAGTTCTTTCGAAAACTGCCACTTTCACATTATGAGTTCATGCTTATAATAAAGAATGATCAGACATTGGGAAGTCATGCCCTCAATCGATAATTATGCAAACACAGGCCTAATCAATATGTGAAATATAAAATAAGGAAAAATGATAATATAGAGATGGAGAGCATCTTATTTCTTCTCCAGTCAGATGAAAATGTATGAATAGAAAACATTAAAATAGCAAAGCATCCATTGGGCTTTTATGTGATGGGGCTTTGCATTTTAGTTGGCACATAGTTCAATATTTGAACAGAGAAAAAAGTTTTTAAAATTATATTGCTCGGAGTGATAGTGGTAGTAATAAAGAAGTTATTGACCAAATGATATTGATCGACAGCTCCTCGGGCAAAACGAGCCGACCTTGGTCTCCCTCTGTGCCTTGCCCTCCCTCAGCTTGCCTCCCCTCTACTCTCCTCCCCGGAATTCAATAATATATTATTTTACACAGTTTAAAGTCGGACAACAAATAGCTCCACAGCACAAGGTGAGGAATTACTGGTAAATTTTCATGGCTATTTGCCTGTAGGAATTTGGCAAGGGTGTGCGGGTGATTAAAATCAAGACTCCAGTCAAAGCTTGATAGGAGTCACCGTTCAACAGAAGGCATGGCAAAGAGAGAATGAAAGAGAGAGAAAGGGAAAGAAAAAGGTTAGTCGGAGAAAGGAGAAACCAGAGGCTATGTGTTCCTTCCTCTGCTCTGCATAAATCAGATAATGACCTTGAAGTCTTTACAGGGGAGAGGCAGCGGTAACTACATCCAAGCTCTGTCCCTTGGTTTATTCACAAGATCAAAGGAGGGAAACAATGGCCATTGATTTAGCCCTGAAGAAGCAGGGAGAAAACGCCTGGGTGGTTGTCACATTACACTCTTAAAAAAAACATACCATCTTTTGTGTAAAGTAGCACTGTTTTCAAAATGGTCATAGTTTGCTTGTATACTGTCTGGAAGCTGTTCCCTTGGACCAATTGTCAGTATAAGTGATGTTTTATATTTTTCACTTTTTTTGACTTTTTGATTAGTGTGCTAGGTGTAATTCATGCTAAGATTACAGCTTTAAAGATACTACGGCCCTATTTAAATGATCTAAAGCATTAAGGGTGTGTCCATATTCATTTTGCTAGTTAAGCGGCGCATAATCTAGGTGCAAAGTAAGGCACAAAGACGTTGCATTTAGTCCCTTATTTATTCATAGGTGTATTTTTGTAACATGAATCAAGCCAATCAGAGTGTCATCTCCCACTCCCTTTTAAAGACACCATGGGACAGGTATGTGGTCTTTGGCCAATAGACCTTCTGTCTCCGTCCCATCAACAACTCAATTTGACTGCATATAAACAGGAGCAGCAGCAGCTTAAATTGATGATTTAAATCTCCCGACACGCCAACTGGACCGGCCACAATCTAATTTTAACTACTGGTCTGTGTTCTTCTACACACCCAAAAGGTCACACACAGCCCAGGTTCAGTGAATTTGTTTGGAGTAAAGCTTAAAGTTTATTTCTGTTTCCTCTGGAGAGTTTCCTCTGTCCTGGCAAGTGTATTAGTTTTCCGGCTTAAGTGTTCTATAATATTTGCTGCAGTGACATTACTGCAGGGCGCATGGAAACATTTCAAATTACGCTACCTGAAACCAGCCTCTCAATCCAGGTATCATTGTGTCAGTGTCTGCGTGTGTAGGTGTAGGTGCATCTTACTATCTGAATAATGTGCCCTTTAAATAGCACGTAAAATACTGTGCTATTGACTTTAGACCAGGTTTTTGTTGGCCAGTGGTGTAATCGCTTTCTCCTGCCTCAAGCTAGCAATGCACCAATAATATGCCTGACTACACCTCATTTTAAGGCGCCCATGGGTGCACAGATGGGTGCTACTTACTGTATACATTGTGGGCGCTTGACATGAAAATCACAACTGCGTTGATCAGAAACTAGTAATGACACTTGCTCTGCACCGTGCATCTTTGCGCCTGGCATAAGATAGAGCCCTATATTTTAAGGGTGCAACATTATTTTTTTTTTCCAGAGAGCCATACTGATTTAGATACTATACAACATACAACCATTAGAAAATGGCTTGCTTTGTTTCATTAACCTGGCATGGTCGGTGGTTGACTGCTTTGTCAAAATATTCTTCCTGGCAACTAAATTGGAACACAGTTTTAGGGTTTTTTCTTGAAGTTTGTGGTATAGTTAGCATGTTTGGTCTTAGAATGTCTGGTGATGTTGTATTCCTTGAACTCCGCGATACTCTCTTGGCATATCAAACATGCTGCCTTTGAACCGACACCACTCATCTTTACAGCAGTTTAAAGACTGACAGAATTGGAAGGATTGTAGAAAACCATATTTACATATCATTGCTAATTAGATCACTTCTCCCACACAGTTCCAGGATCAGCTGGTAAATTGATTATTATAAGTCAAGATCAGAATGTATTGGTATTTGTGTTTTATTATGTGTTTTTAACAATATGATATTAAAACACAAGAGTGCACAATGAAAACTCATTTGTTTTACTAATATACAGCCCACTCAATGACATGGGCTTATTTCTCTGTAGAAAACATATGCACAATAAAATATGTTACATAGTTCGGTGTAAAGTCAGTTTAATTCATATTTATCAGCTTCCTGATCAACAAAGAAACAATCAGCTGCTTTTGTGATTGTGGAAACTACAAACATGATAAATATCTTAGGCTATTTGAAGTTTACGTTATTAACAAGTTAAACATCAGCATTCTTGCAATTTCTTTGCCATAGAAACATCAAGCTAATGCACTCCAGCAATACACACATAGTAAGCTAGTTGTAAGCTAGTTAATGCCGTGGGTAACGTTGGACCATTTTTAAAAATTATTTTATTTGCACTTCTCTGCAGGATGTGGTGATGTCAGCTCTTGTGTGAGCTTGTTATATATAACCAACTTTGAGAAATGTTCAGTAGGCTGTATGAAACAATCAACAACATCGCTGGCAGGTTAAAGGACAAAAAATGGAACTGGAACAAATTACAAAAGGAAAATAAAGAGGGCCAACATGGGGGGAGATCATAAACCCTGTTTCTTTTCAAAGATGCTCTCATTGGATGTGAATGCCCTCCTTGATCTGGAATAGCTAAGTAGGTGGACATTGTGCTTCCAATATCGACCACAAATTTTCTGAATTATCTAAATGCTTTTTTAGTATGTTTGTAACATTGACTGTGATCTGATTCACATACTTTAAAACATGACAGGAGGTGTTGTGATCATCATCAACACTAAGCTTTTGCCAAGTGCTGGGACGTAGCACAATACTCTCCTAAATGGCCTGAAAAGTCACTCTGCTTATCATCAGTCTTATTTGTTCTTCGAGAGTTAAGTCTGACTGTAAATCTTTCAGACATATCTTGCACTCTCAAAGTTATCTGCAGACTTGGAGCTGACTGTATAATAATACTGCTGGAATCTCTTCACTCTTAGTGTGCTGAGGACGGAGTATTATGGCTAGAGACACTAAAAGGCTCAACAAGCTAGTTACAAAGGCCTATTCTCACTCCCATTGCATCAAATACTGCAGCCTGGTCAATGAGCTGAACAGACGACGTAGCGTGACATAGTTTACAACACGGGAAAGTACCAAGAGGGGTGGAGGTTGATGTCTAGTGGAGGGCCACACACAGGACCTTCACCCAGGAGACTGGAGTTCGCGTACCTTTTGAAACCAAACGTCACCAGTCATTTCCGAAACCCTAACCAAGTATTTTTTGTGCCTATCTTGTGCATCAGGATAAGACATGCAGGGCGCCTCGCCCAGAGATGCTAAAGGGAAGGCTTAACACGTTAGCCACGGACAACAAAGAGCCCCTTGTGCAGCTGGATAACGTGCGAGGGGCGCAAGACAAAATGTCAATATGTGACGACCTGGAATGACAACGCCTTGCAATGGACCTTCACTATGACATCGTTGTTACCTCTTTAATGTATTTTTAGTATAAATAGCCATAAAAGTCCAAGTTTGGAGAGAGTTGGCATGGTTGGATGGGTCAAACACAGGACTTTAAACTAAGAGACTGGGTTTCAAGTCCCGTGTGTGACCGACTTCAAGTTGGCTTTATTTTTGAATGATGTTCTGTTAACGTCAATGTAAGGAAGTTACCTAAGTTATGTAACGTAACTTGGCTATCCGAGTCATTCCGCCGAATGGGTGCCATTTCCGTCCCCATTACATTATATATATAAATTTGATGGAAATTAACTGGAAAACACATTTTATGATTAAGCAAAGTGTCCCACATATTGATCTAAATATCTAAGATATTGAATTTATAACATTATTAAAAACTACATAGAAAAACTAGCATTTGTTACCTGTCCCCACTCTCTAACAAAACACTTTACCATGAAATATAATGATTAAAATCCTTCAGAATTCTTCTTCTTTTTTTGCATTGTTGTGTGACTCCATATCCTATCTATGCTTTAAATAAATATTTTTCATAAGAAACAAATCATATCTTTGTTAAAATAGAGATTTTAGTCAAGTCCCCAGGTTTTGACTCAGTCCTGTTACCCGAACACAGTCACCCCCTTTGAAAAATTTGGAACATTCCACAAGTTACATGTGCTACAGAAGTTGCATCATCTGGATCTCCTCAAGACCGTGGGAAGACCAAAATTAAGTCCCCTCTTTACTTTCTGTATATTTGATGATATTATAACTGTGACTGAGAAGGTCAATATCAACGTACAGTCCTGTTGCCAAATTTTTTTTTCTTAGATTTTATTTGTGTATTTAAAAAAAAAAAAGTTTTGGTAAATCACTAGTGTGCTCAGTGTCCTCATGCTATTAGCATGGATGCTATGTGCCTAGATTTCAAGTATTTGCTAATTCTATGCTAAAAACTTGGTCCTGTTACTTTCAGTCCTGTTACTCTTAGAAAGTGTAACAGGACTGAGTGACAGTAACAGGAGTGAGTCATGTCCTCAGGTATGTTCATTTGGTAGTGTGAATATTAGTTAAGATAATACTATTCACATGATTTTTAAGTTTTACAGTTTAAATTACTTCAGTTGTTGACATTTAAGTTGTTGACAATTTTACAATGTGAATACTATACATACATGGAGCCAATACATCATACATACAAGTGCTGCAGAAAAGCAGCAGCGCTATCGCGCTCGACGTGATGCTGACCCGAAGAGGAGAAAGAAATGTTTAGAGAATAAACATGATAAATACAGGAAGGACCTAAAGTCAGCCAATCAGGAACAACACGATCTCATCCCAGCTCGTCACATACCAACGTTTTGTCATGCGACCTTGGCGTCTTATCCAGACTCAGGTACCCTTTGGCATCGACGGCCGACGCGCTAAGCCTTCCCTGATGCACAAAGGGCCCTTTGGCGTCCATGGCCGACACACTAAGCCTTCCTTTTAGTGCAAAGGCTTGCATCACGCACGTCTTATTCTAACACATAAGGTCTATGTTATTTTAGTTAAGTTTAGGGTCAAAGCTACAAGTGCTCAGGGCACAAAGGTGAATATGCTCATGGAGCTATTTAAACACCGGCACTCATCTCGTTGAGTGACAGGTATGTGGTCTTTGGTCGGTGGACCCTCTGCCTCCACCACGTCCCAATCCTCTGTCCCATAAACAACTCAATTTGGCTGCATATAAACAAATGCAGCGATCTTTAACTGAGGAGGAGGAGGGCTGCCGCGCGCCGCTGTGTGTGTTGTAGAGCTGATTGCAGACCCTAGATTGGGTCATACAAATGATCATTCTGATTAACAGCAGATGGGTGAAGTAATACATCATTAATGAGGAAAATATTAATAACATTACCTGCAGCGATCCCACAGAAGCAGAAACGATAATGTGTTGCATGAAGAGACTTGTGCATAATGACTGTGTTCTTCTACACATCCAAAAGATCACACACACACAGTCCAGGCTCAGTAAAATTGTTTGGAGTAAAGTTTAATTCTGTTTCCTCTGTCCTGCCAAGTTTATAACTTAGTTTTGCTGTTTAAATGTCCCGCAATATTTGCTGCAGTGACATTACTGCTGCGTGCATGGAAACGTTTCAAATTACTGAAAGCAGCCTCTCTAAACCTCTCAATCCGTGCATCATTGTGAAACAAGCAGTGTACTCACGTTGTGAAACCACTATGTAAGCGCATCTTATTTTCTGAACAATGCTCCGGCTGTGGTGACCCGCATGTGTGAAAGATGTCACACGCAAGAGCCTCTCTGTTTCAGTAAGTGGGTTTAATGGCAGGGTTTCGCTGGCAGCATTTTTCAGTTTCTCTCTGTCTCCTCGACGATATATGGAGATACCACTGCTCTTCAAAGGAGCTCTCCGCCATGTTGGTCTGGGGGAGCTGTGCCTTAAAGCAAGCGAATAATAGCCTATTTGAACCGGATGTAAAGTAGGTCCCTCACACAAGGAGAAATCATGTTAAGTATCTGTCTCACACAATATAAATTACAAGAAGCTAACGTTTACAAGAAGCTAACATGCATTACAGTTACATGCATAAATTTCGAATAAACTGGTGAATGACCGCTCTGTGGTGGTGGGGGATGTGACAACACGTCGACCGCCGGCAGCCA
>JBBPCS010001876.1:0-14373 GCA_037974645.1 Hollardia meadi
TCTCTCTCTCTCTCTCTCTCTCTCTCTCTCTCTCTCTCTCTCTCTCTCTCTCTCTCTCTCTCTCTCTCTCTCCCAAAGGGACGGTGTTCAGTGTATGTGTGTACAGTCAGTGGCATAATCGTAGTGTAAATGACCTGGAATGGGTCAAAATGGTCCTAAATGTGTACTGAGGATTGTCTTGGGCTTACAGACCCAATGTAAGATCATCAGTGGGGTGTTATCGTACGTAATTAATAGAATACAAAAAACAGAGTATCAAGAAAGTATCTTTTCCCCCATCTTGTCTGAATAAATAAGCTGTCTCTGATTGTGCTTATGCTCAGTTCAGTAATTACGTCATCATATACTGTATCTGGGCATAATGCTTTTGTTTTTTTACACAAAATTGTACTCTGTAGGTGATTTTATTGAATGTCATCTTAACTACGACCATAAGAAATAGTCACCTAATTAAAAACTGTGAACCACAATCCAGGATTACACTGAATTAAAGTGAAAGACTTAACTAAACTGATTGCACCCAGTGGGATTAAAATTGAACTTCCTTGCACATAGACATTGTCTAGTAACTTTTTCTTTCCAGTTGGTTATGACAGGAAGTGCAGTTACTGCCTGGTACTCATTGGTTGAGATAAGAATAAATCTTAATATATTTAAATCCCTATATATTTCAAATCCCCATCCTCAGCTGCCCTCATTTGACTGTTGTCAGAGTGAAGTTCTAAATTAGCTATCTGTTTTTTTATCCTTCCACCCCCGCCCCCCTCACACACACGCACGTACACATAAATATACACACACTTTCCCTCCTGAGCGGAGAAGATAAAGCAGGTGTTAGTAAAGAGTTCTTCTGGCCCAAATGAAAGCCATTTATCAGACGCTTTGCCTTCCTCACAGCACACACACATACAAACTCACACAGCGACACAAACACACACACTGAGTTAAGATAAAAGCACTATCAGGACTCTAAGCCTGAAGCTAAGCATGCTTGATTAGGTGTGTAAGGAGCTGTTAGGAGATGTGTTTGGGGTTTGGCCTTTTTATTCCTTGTAATATTCCAGGACATGAAACATTGTGATGTCACTGGAGAATGCAGCCAATGACAATTTATTACAGCATTTTAAGAACTTTTTCTACATTTTACAATTGTTTTTATCAAAGCTAGTATTCATTCTCTTCACATTTTGCACATTTATTACAAAAGACAGGTGTGATATAGTATATACCACACATAATTTTTTGAGAGGGTTTTTTGTCATCAGTCACACTTCTATCTCTACTTATATGAAGAAGGTTGCAAGAAACATGGGTCATTTATTTTTGGGCGACCTTTTACAAGCAGAACCTGTCTCATAAACAAATGTAACACTCAGATTGCTAATTCAGGAAGCAAGTCTGTTCCACTTCTACTTCTATATTTGCTGAATTTTATTCATTTGTTTTATGTTGTATTACTTGATTCACAGGTGATTTCGCAGCTGCGTGTCCTGAGCCGCTCAGTAGCAACAGGTTCAAAGTTTGACAGGGAGCTCTGGTCAAATGGTCTTTCACCCGTCCTCTACTTGTGGAAGAAACTTAACCAGGTCAGTTCTTTTTTCCCCCACGTTATCTTTCCCACTATTCTTATTCCTTACTCCAAAACTGAAAACTCTAGAGCAAGAATCAAACCTCTCCCTGTTACAGTGCCTTTTTTTTCTGTAAACTAAACTGAAAAACTGGTACTACAAATTTCATCTTGATTTTATCTTAATCAACTTGATCAGAAGTTTTAAAGGTGTCTGCAGATCACGTCTCAATTTACATTGAAATGAGTGATTCACACTTTATACTTGCTAAATGCCGACATAGCTCATAACATTTTGTCATCAAACTATTACCTACCAAAAATCCACTAATAGATTAGTGAGAAAAACATGAGTTTTTGTAGTTCTTCTTCAAGCTTTGACAGTTCCATACTTTATTTTGTGCAAAACCTTTTTTTTTTTACATTGCCCATGCAGCAGCAACTAGTCTAAATTAAAAGCTGTGAAAGCTCATTGGAAATTAGTAGGGTCCAATTGAGCACTGTATGTGATAGCCACTGGCTTGCTTAGTCAGGCAGCACTCCTGTGTGTGGTTGCTTAGAGACCGGCACCTATTCAAATCAAAAGGACATCTACCACTACATTAAATAATTTAGCCACCATATTCCCTCCTTCTCAGCCTTCCATCTGCCTCTGTTTTATTAACTCTCATGCTGTAAATCGCCCATGATCTCCCTTTCCCTTTCTCTCATTTGCATGCATGTCTCTCTCTCTCTAAGCTGTTTTGTACTTAGTAAGTTTTTTCATACTTACTGAGAGGAGGCTGATTGGCTGTGTTAATTGATGCCATTGTATCACCAGCTAGCTTCCTGTAGATCACAATCTACCTCTGACTGCTTTCAATTAACTGGCCCTGTCGTTAGCTAACCCTCTGTGTTTGACCATCATTGTGTTCCCTGAATGCTAGCTTGATCGCACAGTTATGCACATTGTGTGTGTGTGTGTATTTGTTTGGAGAAATCTTTATGTACTCTGGATCCAAGGGAGAAGCATAAGACAGCGGATACTGTTTACTTGGTTGTTAAGTTCCATTTTTGAATAGAGAGAATAGCAAAACTGTAGTCAAGCAGACTTTCTTTTCTCATTGTTTCATTTATCTCTTACTTGTTGTCTCCATTCCTCTATGCTGCAGACTGAATATTTCTTCTTCTGAAAATATTTTCTTTCTTCCTCTGCCTTTTACTGAAAAGATGCTGGAATAGGGTGTGGGTACAGAGTGGAATATCTGATACAGAGTACAACACAATATCAGTGTTTGTGCTAAATAATTCTATGTCAAAGCTACTGTGGTGGCCAGTTTGAGGAGACTGATTAGTTGATATAGTGCCAAGAGTGTTCCTTTGATAAGAGGGAGATACTAGAATGTTAGAACAACTGCAGAATATTATACCATAATTCTCGAAGTACTACAGCCCAAAGTAAAAATATCTATAACTGGAAAACGACACTAGTGATCTGTCTATCCTGTCAACATGCTAATACGTACAGTCTGTCTGTCTGTCTACCGTCTGTCAGGGTTCTACTCTGATCCACCAGAAGGTTGCCCCACCTACAGAAGGTCAGGGCTCACCGGTCCTGTCATTCATCGCTCTAGAGCAGTTCAACGCCATCCGCTTGGTTCAGGTGTGTCAGATAACCAGAGCTCTTACAAACAGCAAACATTTGACATTATTTCAGAAATCACTGATACCCCTGCATTACATTATCATTGATTTTATATATTGATACTACTGTTTATTAAATACATGATTCGATGTAAGACACTTTCATTTGATTTACTTAAGAAAGTCACTAGGTGAAAACGAGAAAGCTCATTAACTACATCTTTGGTTACTGAGCACACCAGTAAGCCTGATCAGTCAGTCACAGGGCCTGCCATAATGAACCATTTCACAGCAATCAAGTGGCAACTTGTCAGATGATACCCCAGGTACCAATGCTCTAGAACTTTGGTGCAGTATGAACACTGAACTGTAAGTGTTGTCATAGAGTATCCACCAATCCCTGGCTGCACTGAGCAAGGTCATCAGAGGAACCCAACTGCTAACCCCTGAAGTCCAAAAACTGGCCACTGCCCTGCTCAACCAAGAGGTAAGAAAGAAATACAGAAAGAAAGACTTGTTGCAGTGGTATCATATTTGCACACTACAGCCTTCCTGTGTCTTGTAAGTCATTGAGATTCAGCATATCTTCTCCGCTGACCGTTCTGCACATTTTTATGATCTTAGATTCATTTCATTATGAAATATACAGTTAGCATTGTCTCCTTGACATACAGTGTGAAATGAATCTTTTCTCTTTACTATATTGTTTAAGAGGTGAAGTGTAAAATCTTCCCATACTGTGATGAAGTTGTGGCCACAGGGGCAAGCACACATGGAGTATACAGAGCTGACTTGTAGACATCTAGCAAACACAGCATGTATCCTCATGTGTGTCCCCAGGCCAAGATGAGGACAAAGGGGATCTGATGAGGTAGAGGAGGAGAAATGCACAATCAACCTTCTATGTTTGTAATCTCCTGAGAAAAGCCTTGGGCATAATTCATTTTTCACTGCTTTCCTCCTCCCTCTTTTTATATTAATCAGCAGGTCTTTAGTCTCATCCCCATCTCTCTCCCAACTAACGTTCTCCAGTTTTTGTCCCCCATCTTTTCCTCTCTCTTTCCTGGTGTCTCTCCTCTCTAACATATTTCTTCACTATAATAAGTGCTAATAGAAAGGCTATGAAATGCGTTAGCTGCCAGGTATAGGGCTTTGTGATATAGATGAAATATCACAAATATCGATGAGAATATTTTTACAATAACAATGTTTAACATGATGTGGAAAACATTTGCAAAATCACAAATAAGATCATCAAAGTGATATTCAATGTAATGAACTGTATTCCATTGTAATGCATTATATAAGGCACAGTTCTTCACACTTGCAAAAAAAACAACTTAACAACTATTATGATTGTATTATCACAACACCCCAAACATATTTCCAGTCAGCTGTTTGCTTCCCCTGCTTAATAATTGCTCATGGTCGCAGTAAACCAAGGATACTCACACTTGCCAAAAAAGATTTTTAAAATGTATGATCTACTGACTGCGTTCTTTGTCCATCTGGTATGACTTTACAGTCATGAGGACACTTTGTAGTGCACTGATCTATATACAGTAACTATGCAGTATTTAAAACAGATGAACTCTCATTCCCGTTTTCTAAGTTTATGACTGTTTCCCCACTTTGCACTGAATGGCTAAATTGGTGAGCACAGCTTTTTGCCTTGATCATCATTTCAAAGACCCATTTTAAGACTTTCTCTCTGTCTGCATTATGCATAATTAAAATGCAGCATTTCAGTTTGTTGTTTGTTGGTCAAACAGATGCCTTTTGTTAGTTTTGTAGCAATGCAACTTTGTAGAGTTTTGCAATGGCCTGTTTTATAAATTAAGATCATGACCCAAAATGTTGGCAAAGGCCTGGTTCTAAGCCATCTTCTTTCAGAAAGGAGGTGTGTCTATACACTGAGATCACTGTGTGTAGAATAAAAAATTTGAGTATCTATGGTTCAACAACCTTGACAAAGCATCAGCAGCTGTCTTCTTTGTTCATCCTGTCGATGCTCTTGGCAATCTATAAAATTCTTCATGCAAATCAGATTTTCTATCAGTGGAGTTTAAAACTTGATGGCTTATCTATCACTGGAGTATTTTGGCAATGTTTAACCTCAATTTCAAAATAAAAAAAACAAAAACTAAGTTGATTATTTTCTTATTTACATTGTTATTTTGAGTCTGTGGTCATAACTGTATAAACTTAAACCAGTCATTATATTGGCATGGCTACATGTGTAGAAGAGTGTCAGTGTGTAGTTGCTATGATAAGATAAGATGATTCGTCAGCATTAGAATTTGTCACAAGTAAAGCAGTCTTCTTGCTATCTTGTCTTTGTTACAGAATATACAGTAGCAGCATTACTTTAAAAACCTTCCATTTTCTGCAGTTATATTGTAAATTATAGAATGATTACGTAGGTAATGACACTATATATCATCCAATCCAATGCAGTTATCTGTCAGATAAAACCTGTTTGATATTTTCCTCTAACTCTTCCTCTTCCTCAATGAATAATTAAAAAAAGGCTAAATAACTGCATTTAATTTTTTCACATAAGGTACAGGTGGTTGTTGCTAAAAACGATATTACACAGAATGTGAATGAGACTAGGAGTCTGCCCAGTCAGTAATATACGACACAAGTCTGCAGGGTGCTGTCTTCAACTTCAACCACGTGTCATTATGTGTTTGGGCTTCCATAACTGATTAGCTCAGTTTCAATCAGAGAAAACAGAACAGAAAGAGTTGGTGATGTGATTTATGTGTTTTGAAAGTGGATCATTTGAGGGTTGTAATATTGTAAAAGTGTGCCAGGCACAGCTCTGGAGGTATCCACTCCACTGCCCCTCTCCTCGGCCGTGCAGTAAAAAATAATTAGATACTGGGAGACCACCCATCAAGCATCAGAAGTGTGGTAAACATCACTGCAAAACAAATATCACCACTGTTTTTCGTCACTGGAAAAATCACTAATATCAAGACATGAGGACTGATGCAGATGTCGTATTTTGATTAAAGGTTAAACAATCCCCAGTGTCAGTCAATTTTCCAGTGCCAGTTGTAGGAATTAACATGCCAATACTGACAGTTTTTATTTCATCTTGTCATCACAGTCACTTCCAAACAAACTGGGGGTAAAAAGAAGAGAAGTGAAGAAAGGAATCTTCTTACTTAAAACATTTGCTTGCCAACAAGCCATCACAAGCCACTTGAATAATTCAGCAAGTTACCTTGCACCAATTAAATGGTCTGGCAGCAAACTGCAGTGGAAAATCACATGTGCATTCCTCAAGAGGTAAAATGTGTAATTGTAAGGATTGGTTGAAATATTAATCAAATAAACAGAAGCACATTCAGAGGGAGTGTTCATTGATTTCTTTTTTTCAAGCAAGTTACCGAAAGCTCAGTCCTTCTCAGTCTATTTATTTGCTTTGTATGCAAATTGATGTGTGGCTTGAAAATGAAGCAGGCCTTTAGGCTCTTAGTTTTCACTAGGTGCAGCTAAAAATAATCCTGAGTCCGGGTCTGACTGAGGCTCAAACATGTAACATTATGGTTGAATCTCTCCCATGTTGGCCATCTTGATGTGCACAGTGACTGAATGGTTGACTTGCAGCTCAGGCTACATTTACACTGCAAACCATGAGTCACAATTCAGATTTTCTCTTAAATCTGATCTTTTTGGCTTGACTGTTCACAGCCATGTTTGTATGTGAACCATATATGATATCAGTGTGAACAGATCTGTACCATGACCACACATTTAAAACAAGCATGCTGCTGAACAACAGAAAATTCCATTGCACAATAGTGTATTACCAAATAAGGGGTGCAATCATTAATTTCTTGAATTCTTTGCTGCAGCGTGGTGACAACGTGAGCTTTTCAGGCTGAAGGCCAAAACACAGTTGCTGCGATCCTCCATATTTGGCTTTGTCCACCGCTGCTGTAATGATGTAACAGTGACATGAGCATGCTCAGTGGGAGAAAAACCACATTCATTCTAATCTGATTGTTCATACAACCGTCACATCAGCAGGAATTCTATATATTATATATATGTATCTGATCTAGAAAGACCTTTGACATCATAAAACATGATTATAGATCATGTTTTAGCCAAGCCACGGTAGCAGCGCAGCTTATGAGCGTGTAAGCCCTTTAGAGACTGACACAATGTTTAAATGTGGGTTTGTAATAGTCTCGAGATGACCCAACAGGGTCCAGTGTCTGGTTTATCTGTCTGTGGTGCACAATTTAGTGACTGTGGTAGCCTTTCGTGATATAGTACAAGGACAGGAAATGTGACTTTTCAGACTGGTTCATTTTTTTAAAAAAAATAGCCCAGGGACACGTGTAGGGACTTTTTGGCCAGGACATTAGCTACTTTCCCTGGAAAAATGTCTTCAACACAGGTCAGTGAATCTGCAGTCATCCTACATGCTGTGGCTCTCTGGGTTTTCAGCTGCGTTTAGTTGACCACGCAGCAGCCTGGCTGAAGCATGTAGCTTAGTGACTGCAGAATAACTAAAGCGAAAATAACATGGTATACTTTACCTTACTTGTATTTAATTTAATTTTTTTATATTAAATAACTTCTTCACTCTTTGCGTTTTCCCCTCTGTTTCAGTGCCCTTTAACATGGCAGAATAAATGGGAGGGGCCAGAAGAGCCAATGCAGTACCTGAGAGCTGTAGTAACACGAGCTCTCGCCATACAGGTAAATCATGCATGTGTATACATGAAGAGACATCCTCAACTCTCTTTCTCTGTCAGTCAAACTTTCTCTCTTCCTTTGTCCCACCTTCACACAAATAATACTCACTACAACTAAACACATACATATATGCACATTAAAACAAAGACACATAAAGCCATCTTCAGCTGTGACAGTACATCTTAATCCTGCAAGGACTGAAATTCACACAAGTCTGCAACTATCTAACTAGAACCTTTGTCTTCAACAACAACAAAAAAAAAATCAATGGTAGAATTTCTATGGGAGAACTGGTAGTAAAGACATTTTCTGACGACCTCGCTGGTTACTAAAAAGAACGCCCCTGGGAGTCCTCTGTGGTATTACTCTCTCTCGAGAATGAGACTGTGGCCTAAGACTTTTTAATCAGCTTTAGCATAATGATTGAAGGATCCATTAAAATCAATGGTGCATTTACGCCCGACTGGGAGCCTCGTCCTCCAGTTGTGATGATCACTACGAGGGGACACTTTTGGATTTCTTTAGTTTCAAAGTGGCCCCAGACCGTTTTCTAGTGTTTACTCACGTGAAAAGAGTCCTTTAGCTGAGCCTTAAAGGAACCATACTAAGTACTTTTGGGTCATGGCTCAGACTAAAAATATTTATGGCTGATCAAGGCAATGTGTTGACTAAGACCATGCCAGAAAAATTCTAATGTTGTTTTCAGGACAGGACAGAGGACAGTTTTCAGGACAGCTGCATGCTGTGCAGATTGTAAAACCCTCTGAGGAAAATAGTGATTTGTGACTGTGGGCTATATAAATAAAATTTGACTTGAAAAGCACTTCAAAAACAAAAGAGGATTATTATGTAAAAGCATACGTTTTTTGCCCTAGGTTGGTGCCGGGAAGTATAAGTTCTGGCTGAAACTCCTCTGCGTCTCCTTCCAACTGTGTCTGAATGTACATTTACCTCAGTATGCTCTGCTAGACTAGAATACACAGGCACACAATCAGAAATGATTTATTTCTATGTAAATTTGATGCGTTCGATTATTCATGTGTGGGCGAACCTGCCTGTGTCTGTCTGTCTGCTGGCCGACCTCCATGCCTACCCATCTGTGTGTGTGTGTGTGTCTTCCTTGTCTGCCTGCCTCTTTCTGCATTCCATCTGTCTTCATGTGTGTCTATCTGTAGGCTTCACTGTCCTTAACTGTGTATTTCTGCCCATCAGCACTGAGTGATATCTCTGTTAGCAGCGTGTCTGTGTCCCGTTAGCTAATCAGTCTCATAAAGGCGGAGACAGTCAATGATGCTGCTGAAGACTAAAGAGCTAACAGCAGAGCAGTGCAGCCTAGATACACAGAACGACCTTGAAAACGCCCAAATGCTGACACACACACACGCATATGCACACAAAAACTATGCATACCAGCAGATACTGAAAATTCTTGGTGCACGTCTTCCTCTGTTTGTGTGTGCGTGTGTGCATGTTTTGCGTGTCCACATGCATCTGCCTGCAAGTATGTGCCAGTGTGAATGCAGGTATGAGCTTGCATTTGTGCATATTTTTTCTTGGCATAATGCTCATCTCAATTTATCTCTAAAGCCAGTGCGGACTGATGCCAAGCTAAAAAAAAAAAGGGAATCCATTCATAATAGCCTAGAGATTGGATCAAATGTTTGCTCATGCTGCCTCTATTTGTCAGCAATTTTCCTCAGCTGAACTCCAAATCCACTCGTTTATATGGTGATTTAGAGAAAAATAAAAAAATAACAAAAATGCAAAACAAGACCCCGGAATATATCGAGATTTGAATCCTAGGTCAACTCTCAAGGCTTGAATCTGGCCACTGCAGCCACACAAGGTTATATGACGATAAACCTGGCTGTAAATGTACACAGGGCACTGAAATCAGCCACTCTGCAACATTCCCCAAAAAGGACAGGAAAAAACATACCAACTGAGAACTCTGATTGTGTTGTGAGATATCATATCAGTCCTGAGCTGTGCCTTTGACAAAATAACTAGTTTTTGCAGTGACACAGAAGGATGCTGCTTACCTGATCAAAACAGACGTTGCTGAGTAAGACAGACCGGAGCAACACATTGGATAAGGCTTAGAGGGGTTCAGATCCACACTGTGTACTTGTATCTGGATGCAGCAGTTGTTGTCTTTTAGTGTCTACATATGTACTTAGAATCTACACATGCTGATGTAGTGATAAAATGACAAGGGAACTGAACATACTCTATTGACCACACACTTTTATTGAGTTTGTTTTGCCTTCTCTTTGTAACCTTTATTACCTCTCATCAACAAAAACACACTGACTCGTTGTTCTCTGTGATAATTGGGCCATATACAACACAAAGATTCACTATATTTTTTATTCTTTGAGACCAAACTATTCACGGTGAGGGGGAATATTTAGAGCAAATATTTTAAATATTCAGAGCCAGCTCTGTTTGTTTCAAATTTCACCACTTGAACTGAAGACAACGGTGTTCTCATTATTTTTAATTGATCCAAAAAATGTTTTGCCTGACTCCTGTGTGAAACTGATTTAATGCCTTAATTATGTGTTATCTCAGAGTGTTTATATGTTTTTTGTCAGGTCTTTGGCTCATTAATCTGTGTGTGTCTGTGTGTATGTTTGTCTATATGTGTGTGTATCCAGAGTTGGGTGGAGCGTGCAGGCCGTCAAGCTCTTCTATCAGACACGCTTGATCTAGCTGAGCTCTTCCACCCTGACACCTTCCTCAATGCTCTGCGACAGGAAACTGCCAGGTAACACTTGATGCACGTGGGTTTATGTGAGACACAATGAGTATACATGCAGAGGTTAATGACATCTTTTTTGTGGTCTTAGGTCCATGGGTTGTTCTATGGATAGTTTGGTGTTTGTCTCATCATGGAGGAGTCCCATTGCGCAGGCCAAACTGCAAGTCAAGGTAGAATAACAACAAGCACACATTAGCCCACAGATCATGCACACACTGCTGTCACCCAGCTGCAGAATACTGGTGCAGACTCTGGCTGAGTGATAATTGGAAAATAATGGAGTAAAAGACTGCAAGAATAGAATACAAATGCAGACGAGAAGGCAGGATCCAAACAAGAGAAGAAAGTTGAAGAGAAAGCAGACAGTTTGCTGCATATCCACAAGAGACAAGTCTGCTGCTGTAGCTCACATGCTGCACAATACCACTCTGTCTTCTTTCTTTCCCTTTCAAGGCTGATATAATGGTATTGTCTGCAATTCAAATACTTTTAGGTATTTGTTTCTTTTCTTTCATGCCAATAAATAAATGGCCCGACTTGAATTGCACTTGGTTGACATATCAAGAGAGAGACTGGGTGCTTAAAAAGAGGCTGCAGCTGCAGGGAGGGAAGGAAAATATTCAGAAATCTGACTGAGAAAGAGAAAGGGGATAATTGTTGGGAGCAGCAAGCTCTCTCTCTCTCTCTCTCTCTCTGTCTCTCTCTCTCTCTCTCTCTCTCTCTCTCTCTGTCTCTCTCTCTCTCTCTCTCTCTCACACACACACAGACACACTGTAGCTTTTTCTGGATTTGTCTCTCGCACACTCTCTTGTTATTTCTTGCCCAGATTATGGTGATTTAGTAGTTGTCTGTGTATGTTTGACTTGATGCCAGAGTTCCCTTTATTGTTTGGCCTACTGTGGAAAATCCTTGAGTCACTGGACTAAATTCACTCATATAAACACCCTCTCTCGTGTACGATGTGCATAACATGCTATTTGTGTGTCATCATTTCTCTTTGTTAAAATACACTGTTTTTATACTCTGTTTTGGCTTCATACACACACTTTTTGGTTTAATCCTTCTGGTCTTCTGTTTAATCTGTTTATAATCTCTCATCTCGATATCTTTCTCTCTTCTTCTCCTCACGTTACAATCACACACTTGGCTCGTTTTGTCTCTCACACCATGTCTCTCGCTCTTCTTCCAGGTTGGAGGTCTCCAGTTGGAGGGTTGCAGTTTTGACGGTGTTCATGTTTGCGAGAATCAACATGACTCTCCCAGTGTGTCAGCGGTCCCACCCTGCTACATGGCCTGGGTCCCACAAGTATGTATTTGTTAAAACAGCAGCATACTGTTGCCTTCACAAAGGAAATTAGTGTACTTGAAACGGAGACAGAGCGGCTTTGGCCCAAGGAGCTATATTAGATTGTAAACCCCTATCATTATTTTCTTTTTTTAAATATATCTAAACTACTTAAAGATCCCCTCCACACATGCATTAAGCATACATAAAAAAAATCTTTAATATGTGTCTGACATGATTTTTGCAGGAATAAAGTCTAATTATCACATTAAAAGCCTTAAAATGGCACGTATTCCCTTTCTCTCATTTAAAATTCCAGAATATATGAATATAGAAATATTTGTCACAAGATGTCTCCTCCTTCACTGTAAAGTCCATTCTCAGTGCACTGGTGGCTTCAGGTTTCCACATCACACTTGTGTACGCTGAATATTGGACCAGGATTGGCTTCCAAACTATTTGTGATGTCACAAATCATGCTTGTAGGCCCCGCCTCTTAAAATCAGAGTTTCAGTGAGCACAGAGAAAATTTACACTTTGAGCAATGAATGTGAAAACAGCCTCATAGTGTCAGACTCTGCACATACATCATTCTACACAGTGAAGCTCAAACATTCAACACACATGGGGGAACTTTAAATATACAGTAGTTGTACATGTATTCATGAATGTGTGTTTTGATCCTAGAACTCTGCTGCTGACTCCACTGCATCAGATGAGAGTATCTGGCTGCCTCTGTACACAAGCTCAGAGAGGGTGAAGGTGGTCACACACATCTGTCTTCCCTGTGGAGCGAACCCCAACCAGTGGATACAGACTGGAGCCGCTCTCTTTCTCAAACAGCAGTGAAGGGCCGTTATGTTGGCGAGGGCGAGCGCATGGAGACGGTCATGCAGCCTGTAAGCCTCAAGTGGAGATAATGTAGTCACGAAAGGCAGATCTGACTGGGGCGACAAATAACAGGAAAAATTACTAATGCTCCAAAATGCCAGGCTCTGATATTGACTGCCTCATTTTCTAATTAAGCAATTTAGCTTAGAGGCCAAAAACATGAACATGCAGTTACTTTATTTTATAATCAATCGCATAATATGGTACAGTTTAAGGGAATGCACGAGAGAAAACAGGTTTGACTTTGCAGTGGTAGTGCACAGCAACACTACTACTTGAATGAAAAGTATTTTCCTTTTATGGACCAGACAGCTGCAACATCTTCAATGAGATATAAACATAACATCACTTGGATCTCAGGCTGTAACAGCTTTGATAGTTCTCCTACTTTTAGTCTCATAAAGCACTGCGGCACTCATCTTATATCTTGTGTAAAGAGCAACATAATCAAAAGTGTTTTGCCTTGAATGATTGTTTCACAGTTATTCTGTTGCCTGAGTGTATTTTTGGATCTTATTTATTCAAAATAAAGATTAAATAAATGTCATTATTGCGATAATTGTTACTAGTAGTCGTCACTAGTATGGTGGTTGGTGAAAAACTCAAACTACAAGTAATTTCAGTTCAGCAAAGGACCACTACAGAGATGTGTGTGTGTGTGTGTGTGTTCCTAAAGCAAGTGGTCGTTGTCTCTCTCACACACACATACACACGCATGCACATTCACAAACACTCAGTCCCTAATGTCTGTGTGATTGGTTGTGAGTTGAGGTTGAACGGAGCCATGAAGCCATGATTGATGGCCACAGAACTACAAGAGAGGGTGTGGGGTTTGTAAAGTGCACATGTTTGTGTGTGCTTGTGTATAAATCCAACCAGGAGCATCAAATTTGATTGATGGCTTAATTAAGTCTTTATTTTCCTGTATCCTCCTGTTATCTGTTCGTGTTTATGCAGTTGTGCAAATGTTTGTGAGCTCGTTTGTGTGTGCACTCTCCTTTGAATGTGTGTGTGTGTGTGTTTTTTTTCGAGAAAGAAAAGGGTTGGAATGAGGGAGGAGCGGGTATTGTGTGTGCACTGCAGTGTGACAAAATGGGAGTGAAATGGAACAGCAGATTTAAAAAAAAGAGAGAGGATTGGATTTCGGCAAAACACGGCCCTCTGGGTCAGAGAGTGAAAGAGAAATGGGGGAATGGAGGCAGAGAGAAGGAGAGATGATGCAGGGAGTGAGGGAGAGTGAGAAAAAGGCAATAAAAACCTGTTTGAGAGAATTGTAGAGAAACACGAAAATGAGGACAGCACACAGGACGGGAGGTCGGAAGGGTCAAAAGGAAAGAGATGGATGGAGAACGTTGGGACAAGTAGTGAGTTAGTCATGGAAAAATGAACAGGAGGGCAGTGTGTGAAAATTGGTAAAATCGTAGGTGTAGATTTAGGTAGGGATGTGTCCCTACCAACTTTAAGGAAAGCTGAAATATCCATACCAACATTTAGACCTGTAATCGCGGCTAAAACGGAGAC